>SRLM01000046.1:876434-931731 GCA_015708895.1 Populus ilicifolia | reverse complement strand
TTTTTTTTTTTTTTTTTTTTTTTGGGAGTAATTTTGGGGTTGATAATTGGTTTGTTGGAGTTCATTAGGTCTTTTTGAATTGTTTTCAAGTGAATAAAATGAAAAATAAATTTTAGGAGTATAAAGACCTGAACTCTGATTTTTTTTTTTATTGTTTTGTTTAGCCAGAGACAGTTGCGTGCACAACGATTATTAATAAAAAGAAGAAGCATGGAGCGGATGCTTTGTCATATATATATATATATATATAAACGGAATAAGAATAGCTAGATTAAACAAAGGTTAGAAAATAGATATAAGTTAACTCTTGTTAATTTCAAAATCATATAAAAAACTTATAAAAAAATAAATAAAAATAACAAAATATTAGTGGAGAAAACTAAAAAAAATCTGAAAAAAAATCAAATAAGTCTGGATGAACTTTATAATTTGAAATTAATCTTTTTAATCTAGAATTTGTTAAATTGTAAGCCTAGTTAAATTATAAAGCTCAACACCAACCAAATAAAAAAATAAAAAAACAAAATCAATAAATTAAATTAAACTCCTTTAAAGAAGCTAAATTTAACAAAAACTTAACAAAATCAAAACAACCCTTGTTGTTTTAAAAAGAAAAATAAATCCCTTAAAAGGCGAATAAAAAAAATATTAAAAGATAAAAGTATAAATATAAAAAAAAACTTAAGAAAAAGAAAAAAAATGAAACAAGCTTAAATAAACTTTATAAAGATATGCTAAACTCTCGAACTCATAATTCATTAAATTCTCAATGCAGATTTATCTTAGAAACTCAATATCTAAAAAATTAATTGTTAGATTAAGAAATCAATCAATCAATCAATTTAATTTAAAAATAAAATTTCTTTAGAATATCTAAAATTCACAAAGACAAAAATAAACAAAAACCAAGGCAACATGTATATTTTCAAAATTACTAAAAAATACAATAGAAAGTGAAGGAAAAAATAACAAAATGATGGAGAATGAGAAAAAAAAAGTTAAAAAAGAAAAGAAAAAAAACCCAAGAAAACTCTTGTTAACTTCATGTTAAACTCTTAAACCCACAACTCATTATATTTTAGATCTAAACTCAATTAAAAGAATAAACTCCTAACTAATTAAATGTTAAATAATGAAATAAAAAAATAATCTAAAAAAATCTTGCAAGGTGAAAGAAAAAATAGTAAGAAGGATTAGATTTTATAAAAAAAAAAACTCAAGAATGATGATATTGCAAATTTTTTTTATAAAAATCAACTAAAATAAAATAAATAGCAATTAAGAAAATAAAAATTAAATCTAATAGATAAAATATATTTATTAAGGATGACATTAAAAAAGTTAATTTCATAAATTATTCCAAACAAATAAAATTGTAATAAAAAGAATCAAAATGAAATTAAAAAAATTAATTTAGAAATTATTCTATATATAAAATTATAATGAAGAGAATATAAATGAAATCTTGATGACAACAAAACTCGAAGGCTGATGTGAATATTTTTAAGGCTAGCATGAAAGGAGAGAGGAAAGAAAAAACTAAAAAGATCATGCTTATTGTACCAGAAACAATTAAGCTATACATATCACTGTATGTGAAGGGAACACCGAGATGCTTTAATTATTATCTTGAAAACAAGATTTTGATTATCGAACGACGCCGCACTCTCCATCCAAACTCGCTAGAAATTGTTCACATGCTTCCAAACTTTTTATTTATTATTATTTATAAAACTATCTTGTTGTTTTTAATGACATTTAATAATTATTAAATAACTAAATATAAAAGATAATAGAGCCCTCCATCAACAATAAAGTTCACAGCATGTCATCTGATTATTCAATAAATTATTGTCAGCAAAAAATAATTGCAGATATAGCTCATCAATGACGAGAGACCACGACGATGCTTGTCCCCCTAGAGAAAATAAAAATAAAAATAAAAATAAAGTGATGTCTACTCCAATCCCATGGAAACAGGTGGAGACTGCTTTATTAAGATTTACACACACTGAATCATGCATAAATATATCCACATGTTTATAAATACCAAGGAACAGGTACCACCAACTCCGAGGGATGTGATTTATTGGTTTGATTGTAGGTTTTTTTTAAAAAAAAATAATTAGTTTGAATTTTTAAAATTTTAAAATTATTAAAAATTTATATAATTATTAATTTTAAAATTTAAAATTAATTTCAGATATTTATATTAATTAAAAAAAGTAAGTCCCGCGATATTGGACGAAGAAAATTTATGTTTGTTTGATAAACCTAAGATCCCAACCTTTTTATTAACTGAAAAACAAAAGAGAGGCATGGTGTCCAAGTAACATCAAAATAATACGTTCAACCTTTTGTCTCCCTTGCCGTTAAAGTTTGGTTGTGGGGAGGCTTTGTGTCTCCTTTCCGCCGGTTTCTTTCTATCTCGATAATAATAATATTTTATTAGTTATTTTTTATTATATTTTAAAAAAATATGATGTAAAAAATATGTATTCTATTATAAAAATAATAAGGATATCTTTACTTATAATTTTTATTTATTATCTCTCTCTCCCCTTCCCCGTATAAAACTATATTAGTATAAACAAAGAAAGCAACCTCGCAGTACCTTTCATCTCTGCCTTCATTCATTGATCACCACCACCAGCGTTACCACCAACCCCTAAAAAGGTACAAATGGAACAAAAGAAGCAAAATCCCACGGCCGAGAACGAAACAATTATAGTATCTCGACGAATCCAACGGGTCTCCTTGCACCTGGCACCCGTACCCCGCCCTCTGCATGAGCATGACGCGCAGGAGCAGCTAGGGTTGTTTCCATGTGCAAGACCAGCAAGACTTGAGGTGGAAACGGAGAAGTTGTCGCTGTACATGAGAGGGAAATATAGAGAAATACAAGAGAAGATTTACGAGTATTTTCATGCAAGGCCAGAGTTGCAAACACCGCTGGAGATTTCAAAAGATGATCATAGAGAGCTATGTTGGAGACAAATGTATGGTTTGATTAAAGAAGCTGGTATTAGGCCTTTAAAATATGTTGTTGAAGATCCTGCCAAGTATTTTGCTATTGTTGAGGCTGCCGGTGCTGTGGATATCTCTCTTGGTATCAAGTTGGGAGTTCAGTATAGGTGAGTGACTGATCATTTCTTCGCTTTTCTCTTCTGGGTTTTGTTTTGTTTTTGTTTTTCCTTTTTATCTGAAAGGTAGATAGGGAAATTAAGACATGGTATTTTGTCTTGTAATGCTTGCTTATTCATGAATTTCTGTTGAATATTTGCCTTCTCTGTACTTGGCATTCACTGAGGGTTCTACTGTGAATCAATTTATGCAGCCAGGTCTCTCTCTTTTTTTAATGATTTATTTCATACTGATGGTATTTGGATCATCTATCCTGAGTCATTCCCTTGTTCATGCCAATTACTCTGTTTCATTTGCTGTCTTTACAATTTGTTAAGCTCTATGTTTCTTCATGTAGTCTTTTGAAATTTCTGCTTTTTTCCATTTCTTTTTGGTTCATTCATGGTGTTGAGATTTTAAATACGATAACCTGAGAAAAGCATTTAATTTTGTGACCTTTGTTTTTCTGTTGAATTGTATATCATCTGTTTTGAAAAAAAGTTTTTGAAATTTGCAGCCTTTGGGGAGGCTCTGTGATCAACCTGGGAACCAAAAAGCACAAGGACAAGTACTTTGAAGGTATTGACAGTTTGGAGTATCCAGGTTGTTTTGCTATGACGGAGCTCCATCATGGTAATCTTTTCTGCCCGTATTATTTCGTAACTTTCTCTCTGTGTTTCTGATATTAAATTAAACCTCTGCTGGTGTGGTATTAGCTACCTTAATATTTCTCCATTAATGTAATTTATCATACATCAACGAAGTATCCCAACTAGTTCTCAGTTCTACCTGTAGCCTTCAGTAGGATTGCAAGTCATCATATTTAATATTTTTTTGAATTGTAAAATTGAAACATTATCTTTGAGTAGACGAGGTTTCCTGCAGAAACATATTTGCTGCATAAATAGTGAAACTTTCTGAAGATATGAATGTGATAGTCCCTATTGAGTTGGGTTAGAAATGTCTGAGGTCCCAATATTTCATGTGGAAGGGCATCTAAGCATTGTCGTTTGTTTCCACTTCATTGTTATTTGTCATGACTATGACGCAGAACTGATTCATTAACTAAAAACAAACACAAGAGAACGAATTGTAGATTATAGTCATTAAGCTTTTCATTTTTATGTTTTTATTTACTTTTCCGTGAGAGAGTGTCGCATTGGGGTATGCATTTTTTTGTGTTTTACTTGACATTTCTAGAATGGAAACTTTGACATATTTGAACTAAACTCAACGTTTGTGCTTCAAAGGTTCAAATGTTCAAGGTCTCCAAACAGTTGCGACATTTGATCCAATTACAGATGAATTTATAATTAACACAACCTGTGATGGGGCCATCAAATGGTGGATTGGCAATGCTGCAGTTCATGGAAAATTTGCTTCTGTTTTTGCTAAGCTGATGCTGCCTGCTCATAATGCTAAAGGTGTCTCCGATATGGGTGTCCATGCCTTCATTGTTCCAATAAGGGATTTGAAGACCCACCAGGCACTTCCAGGAATTGAAATACATGATTGTGGCCACAAGGTTGGCCTGAATGGGGTAGATAATGGAGCATTAAGATTCACTTCAGTAAGAATTCCCCGAGATAATCTTCTCAATCGATTTGGAGATGTGTCCCGGGATGGGAAGTACACGAGTAGTCTTCCAACCATAAACAAACGATTTGCTGCTACACTAGGGGAACTTGTAGGTGGAAGGGTAGCCCTTGCGTCTTCTTCAACTAGTGTCCTCAAGATTGCTAATGCAATTGCCATCCGATATTCTTTACTGCGCCAGCAGTTTGGTCCTCCCAAGCAACCTGAAGTTAGTATTCTTGATTATCAGTCTCAACAGCACAAGCTCATGCCAATGCTGGCTTCAACTTACGCATTTCATTTTGCCACTTCGTATTTGGTAGAAATATATTCTCAGATGAAAATGACACATGATGAACAATTGGTTGGAGATGTCCATACACTTTCAGCAGGCCTCAAGGCTTATGTGACGTCCTATACAGCAAAATCATTGAGTGTCTGTAGGGAAGCCTGTGGAGGCCATGGTTATGCTGCCGTCAACCGGTTTGGTATCCTGAGGAATGATCATGACATATTTCAGACATTTGAAGGGGACAACACAGTACTTCTACAACAGGTTGCACATCTCATTTTATAGTGTCCTTGCTTGGAAACCCCTACTTTGTTTGTTGCATAAATCCCGAGGATACCAAAATTCATGGTGCTAAACTCGAGGAGTAACAGAAAATATTTGAACTGTTCATGAGATGGATTTGCCACTAAACTGGATGTAAGGTTCATTTATGGATAAAATGAAATAAGAACCACTATGAACATTACAATCTATCTCTAGAATTCTGATATTAAAGATTACTTAGCATTGTTTCTGTTCAGATGAAAGCTTGATCTGAATGTTTACTTGATACAGGTAGCAGCTGATCTCTTGAAGCAATACAAGCAAAAATTTCAAGGTGGGACACTGGCTGTTACATGGAACTATTTGAGAGAATCAATGAACACATACCTCTCACAGCCAAATCCTGTAACAGCACGCTGGGAAGGTACAGAACACTTGCGAGATCCTAAATTCCAACTGGATGCCTTCAGAGTGAGTTCTTGTCCTTGGTTTTTTCTTAAAAATCACACGCATAAACCCAGCAATCATCTCTATTTTTTTCTAAAAATCTTGTGATTCTTCTTCTCACAGTACCGAACATCTAGATTGCTTCAAAGTGCTGCTGTTCGGCTTCGCAAGCATTCTAAAACTCTTGGGGGATTTGGAGCTTGGAATCGATGCTTGAATCACCTTCTGACACTTGCAGAGTCTCATATTGAGTCTGTCATCCTTGCAAAGTTCATTGAAACTGTGGAGAAGTACCTCCTAAACAGAACATCCCATCTTTTTTTTGTTGTGTAATTTGTTTCTAATTTCCCGTTTTATGTGCTAGATGTCCTGATGCAAGTACACGAGCTGCTCTGAAACTTGTCTGCGATCTTTATGCCTTGAATCAAATCTGGAATGACATAGGAACCTATCGAAATGTTGACTATGTGGCACCAAACAAAGCTAAGGTATTCAAATATCCTTCAGAATTAAAAAAACAAAAAAAAAAAAGGAAAGAGAAAAAAAGTCATGATGTTTTGAACCAGAAGCCATATTAGTGCTACAACAACTGCCCCCCAGATTTCTGCATTTTAGTTCGTTAAAATGAGTTGGATTATGGAGAACATGTGGGTCTTCTGCATTCTTTCATTCATTTTACGATCGCCTTGTGCAGGCAATCCACAAGCTGACAGATTACTTAAGTTTCCAAGTGAGAAATATTGCGAAGGAGCTTGTTGACGCATTTGATCTTCCTAATCATGTTACAAGGGCCCCAATTGCCATGCAGTCAGAAGCTTATGCTCAGTACACACAATACGTTGGGTTCTGATTTTAATAGGAAGCTAAGGCAGCAAAAGATAAAGCTAACAGCTAAAGCTTCCCACATAGGGGATGAATTCTCTCATTCGTTATTCTTGTTGTCTCGTCCTCGCTTAAAACTCTTTTGGTTCAAGGTAGAATAGCATCTCCGAAAACCTAAGCTGGCATCCTCTAGTGCGTGAGGATAATGTTGTCAAAATTGAAAGAACTATCCGTTGTTGTAATTTGTTCAGCTGAACTCTTCCCAAAGGCAGCTCATGCATGGTTCAATTTTTTTTAATGAGAGAACAGGGTAACTGTTCGTATTGTAGAAAGAAGACAGGTACCATTCGAACTTAACTTTAAAAGTAATGGAATTTACCAGCAAGATGCAGGTAATGAAACTTAATAAGGATTCTATAAGAAAAGAAACCCCGTCAACCAACGGGCTTGATGTAACCTTCACTTTTGCATTATTATTTTCACACATCAACCAGGGTGCGAAGGCAATAGCAGATACAGCATAGTGAACAGTATTGCTAGAAATACAGCAACAAGAGCTGCTACAACGTTGCAAATTCACTCCCAAGCAAGAAATATTATATTGCTTCTCCAAAGCCTTTCGAAACAACTCATTTCGTATGTACAAGTTTCTATGTCCAACCACGAACTTGGAAATGCTTGTAAGTTCTACATTATATAACATTTAACACCTAAGCGGCCTGCAATTCAAGTAAGACACTCGAGCTGCTTCAGTTTTCTGCCTGATATCCTCGTACATTTTCAAGGAAGCCTCGGAAAAATTGTTCAGTCTGTCAAGAACCTTTATCAAAATTGCATGTATGCAGTACAAGCTCGATGACACATCATCATTCCTTTCATTCTCTTTGCCTCCTGATTCTCCATTGTTCACATCAACTACTTTCTCTTCCTTTTGTAACTGTTCTTCTTGTTGCTCCATTAGGTGGTGCAAATCAGTTAAGAGGGTTCTGATGGCATTATTAAGTTCCTCAGATGGCAAACCTTTGATACCAGCCAACCAATCACGACAGAGAACAAATAAAGGTGGGGCCAAGAGTCGGCGAGGGGAGAATGGCCTCCTACTCTTGGAACGCTCCTGTGGTTGCACGATGCAATTTTGCAGCCACCCATTTAGAGCTTCCACATAGGAAGCATGACTGTTAATCCAGTTTGCAAAGCTAATACCAAAGCATTCAATCTCCTGCTGAAGCTGAGACATAATCTGCTTCCTAGTATCTCCCCGAGGAGTTTCTGTTGATCTCCTTGAATGGTAAGCTAATGAGATTGTGATGTACTGTGCATGATGGCATTCAAGCATGTTCTTCCACATCCTGATCAACCTGCATAGGCTCATTGATCATTAATATAATGCCAGAAAATAGTGATGAAATAACAGATATTTAGTTCAGTATGAACCTCAAGGGTTACAAGCCTCAAGACAACTGGACAAGTGACTTTAGTAGTAAAGCTTCTATGCTCAACTATAGTAAGATAGACAAAGAATACAAACTAATACTTACCCTTCAATTAACTCTAGAAGTTGCGGCTGCAATTCTTCATCTCTTATTTTCTCAATCCGTTTTGATATTGAATCTACAGAATGAATTGCCACTCTTATGCGTGAATGTAGATCCTTTACAAGAGCCCGGGTTTTGTCAATCACATGAATGCTTTGATCTTTGGCAAACTGGTGCCTAAGCTGGTCACACTTCCGATCATACTCTTTCCAGATAGATTCACCGGCCTGTAGACACAAAGCTGACCTTTAGATATACTATTCTATGAACAGATATCTATGTTTACAACAGAAATTAATCGGCATTCTGCACCAGCAAAACTGTCATGTGCATTCAAATGATTTTCTACATCACGAAATCAAGATTCTATCTGGTAATCAGCATATAATAATGGAAACATGCCCATAAAAACATAATATGACGTGAACACCTTAAAATTGATATGCCCTGACATTGTCAATACACATTTTCCCATCACAGTGTCATGTAGGAAAAACTACAAAGTCAAGAGGGTCAAGAAGAAAACAATTGTATAAAAGCAAAAAGGCTTTAAAAAATACCTTTATTTCATCATAGAGTTTTCTTTCCCATGCATACAGTCTGTCAAGGGTGGAGGAATGACTCCCTGCAATCATGCAGAACTCTTCAACAAAATCATTACCACTATCAGAGGCATCATCTTTTGTTGCCATGACAAGAGGATTTCTGGACGAAGATGACCTCAAAGATGCTGTCCGTTTCCATGTGATGACCTTAGTCATATGTTCCATAGGTTCTACAAAATCAATGGAGAATTGACATAATGGAAAGAAATATGAAAAAACACACTGAGAAAGCTGTTTATGTCTTCAAAATCACCACAGGTTCTATAACGTCATTTGCTAATTCTTTCTCAACAGTTGACTGAAATATTGAATTGCCGCCCCCCCCCCAAAAAAAAGAAAAAAAAAAGAAAAAACAACATATACTCCATGAAATGGAGAATTGACATAATGGAAAGAAATATGAAATAAAAATACATTGAGAAAGCTATTTATGTCTTCAAAATCACCACGGATTCTACAAGACAATTTGCATGTTCTTTCTCAATAGCTGACCTAAAGATCGAATTGTCCCACAAAAAAGAAAAAGAAACATTGACTCGCAACAGAAGCTAATCTTACCATGAGAAACAAGTGCAGTCTTTCGACGACAGCAAACAAATTTTACAGCCACCAAAATAGCTGAGGCAGATGACCCCCCTATGAGAATGGAAGTAGTTATACTATGTTTGCACAAATGTTCGATAACTAAAAAAATTTCAAAAATTGCACCAACAAGCACCCATGGCATTTGAATTTAAGTGGTCAAATAAATATGCCAACTGTAACTCAGCCATTTGACTTACTTACAGAAATAATTACCTTTTGCCTCAGTATATCCAACCCTGATATTTTTTGCCTCAAGCATTCTGGAGACCTCCTTGCCAGATTCAGAGGCTCTAAAAAAGCGATGCTCTATATCCTTAATACTTGAAAGAAAATCCTTAGCTCTATGCGTAATGAACTCCGACGGATCCTCTCTCTCTGCGGACAAATTGTTCACAGCTACTGCTTTCTCATTCTTTGAACCTGATTGTCCATGGGTGGAAACATTAACATTCTGCCCCTCTTCTACATGCCTCATCTGACCAACAAGTAGTTGTCCACTAGAACCTTCAACTGCTCTCAATCTAGATGATGTGGCAGTACCTTCCACTATGAAGTTACAACTGCCATTTTGAGTTATTGAATTGCCAGAATTTTCAACCCCGTTTTGCTCCACACCGGGCTTCAAAGTTTCTTCATGTACTCGACTGTTTTTATCCAAACCAACTTCTGTCCATTTTCCTTTTGCATCCACCACACTATGTTCAACACCAACCCTTTCACTCCTAAACTCATTCCACCCTCCAATATCATCAAACTCCATATCCAAGTCACCATGCCCTACAAATCTAAAACTCTCACCAGTATCACTTGGATCAAAAAAATCCCAAGAGCCACCTGACTCAAAAGGAGGAGGAGGAGGCGGCGGCGGCATAGAGAACCCTAACGACTCATCCTCTACAAAATCACTACTATTATTCAAATTAAACTTAACAGTAATCGCATTACCACCTCCACCAGCTCTCATATAACTCATATTCAACACTGGTGGTGATATTGGACTCTCAAAGTGCAATGGTGAATCTGAGACCTCTGCATTGTGGGAGGGAGAGGGAGAGAGGTATGAAGAATGTGATGGAGACTTGTCAAGCTCGGTGGCTGAGGTTGTTGACAGAGAAGACTCTATCAAAACCTCTGCTTCAGCGAATCGCCGGAGAGCTACACCAATGTTTCTAAGAGAGTTAATGTAAGAGACATGAGCTGCTGCAAGATTGTACCTAGAATCGATTGCTTGCTTTATGAATTTCCTCCTTTCCTTGCACAGAGCCAAAGGTTCAGTTTTGTCAACTTTGGAGCTCGCAGAACCCATTTTTTAGCCAAAATACTAAAATACAGTTCATAAAATCAACTCCATTTCTCAAGCCTGTAAACAGAAAGTTCTTCAAATGAGGCAATGGCTTCAACAAAATCCAAACTTATGCACTGGGAAATAAACAGTACCCATAAAACCACTTGCAGAAATCCAAGAAGCTAAGGAAATGGAAAAAACACAAGAGTATGAGAAAGCTAAAACCTTTCACCTCAAAATCACACACCCTGGTCAAGAAACAGAACAGACTTTTCCTGCCATGAGAACATAAAAGTTTTTTTCTCCAAGAAACGAAAAATCCACTTAGGGAAAGCTTTAATTATAGGATTGAGACAAGACCCGATAATGAAAAACGAAATTGTAACAGGAAAAACTTCAACTTTCTTTTCTTCAAGAAGAGAACAAAACAAGGCAAGAGCAGAGACGAGTATTTGTTTTCAAACCAGATACGAGGAAGGGAAGAGGACACTGGCTGGGAAGTCAAAAACTCAAGATATTAACAGAGACCTGAGAGGGAAGATTAAAAGCAATGAATGCAGGTATGGCACTGAAGCGCATCAGTTATCAGGACTTCAAAAAGGGCAGTTTTTGTACTGTAAGAATGCGAGAGTCAGAGAGAAATGATGAATGTGCACAGAGAGCACATACAGAAGGAAAGAGAGACAGTTATCTGCAAAAGTTGATAACAGAGCGGAGAGGGAAGGCAAGCCCTCGTTTTGTGTGCAAAATAGTAGTGATGTTCACTGATTTGATGGAAAGAAAACCAATGCTATATTAACATTAATAAAAACTCTACACAGTTTAGCTAACAGTACAATTATCATGCTACCCTTCAATGGAAAAGGATAGAACCTTAAGGGTGCGGACGTGGGGTATCTCGCCTTTTCACTGCTCCGTTAACAGAAACTCTAATATGGTGTAAAATGGATTGTTACAGTAAAATATGATGCTGTCCTTGAGTGGAAAAAGATGAAGCTTAAGGCTGAGATGTTTTTGTATTTTTCACTGCTTCATTAATTATTAAGAAATTTTACGGAGTATTTATATTTTAAAAAAATTTCAGCTTAACTTTTTTTTTCAAAATTAATAAAATTTAAAACTACTAACCAACAAATTTCTTGATTTTTCATTAATTTCTTAACCACAAAAATATTCATTTGTTTTCAAAGTAAAAAAATATTGGATTATTAAATAAAAATATTTTAGGGTTTTCAAATATTCATGTAAAGTAAAAATACATCCTGAACCTTAAAAAAAATAAAAGATAAGTTTTGTATTTGAAAACATTTTTATATTTTTATATAAATATTTTATATCATTATTACTTTCATCTTGTTTTATAATTTTTTTAATAACAAAAATTGTTGGTGTACGATGGACAACTAATGACCAAAACTAGTCTTTTGTCATTTATTTTGATACACCACTATGTTTTTTTTTTCATATGAGTGATGTATGGTGGTTTACCGTGAATGAATTGTGATTGTTGATTTTATGTTTTCCTTTTTTCTTTTTTTCTCTCTCTTAATAGGTTATGTATAATATTATTTTTTAATTTTATTTTTTATTCTCTTAATTTATTATTTTATTTATAGAAGTTTTTGTTCATTTTCAATTTATTATTTTTTTAATTTTTTATTTCTTTCTTATTTCTTGTATATAATTTTTTTCTATTTAGTCATTCAATTGCAATTTCTCAAACGTTTTCTTTTATAATATTATCTTTTTGATAATATTTTTTATTGGTATTTTTGTTGAATTTTTTTTATTTTCAATTTTATAATTCAATCAAAGTTTTTGTGGTTTTATTTTTTTATCTTAATCCTTATCTTTTTTATTGAAAGTATTTTTTAAATTCAACCAAAACCTTCAATTGAAAATTTATTTCCCTCTAATTAATGTTTCTTTTACTTTTTTTTAGATCTTTTTCATGTAATTAATTTTTTTTTATGGTTTTATCTTTCAATATTTAACTTGTTAGGAATTAAATTTCATGCGATGTTATCTTTCTATGTTAATTTTTTATATTGATCTTATAATTATTTTTAAGTTTTTTTATGAATTTATTTTAGTTTCTTGATATCAAAATACAAACTTTGTTTTAGATCAAATATGTATTTTAATTGCATAAAAAAATAAAAAAAAATCCTTGTCTAACATAGCAATATTTTTTTGATCCCAGGTAAAAAAATAAATTTACTGTTTAAAATTTTATGAGAAGTAAAAAGACCATTATTAATAACTCTAAATTTTATTGATTTTAAAGGTAAAAAAGCATTGTAATTGTGAAAAAAAAAAAGGAGGAAAAGTCTTAAATACCCCCTAACAATGAGCATATGATGCCACAGGAAAACACCCGTACTCTAAATATTTTTGTTAAATATATATATATATATATAAAAAAAAAAACCCTTTTTGTTGCTTAGATTCCTGGGTTTGCTGGAAGTGCTGGTATTGGGTCTCAAAATACATAAAGGAGGTAATCATTGCTCATAATACAACTAAAATACGTCGTGTTCTTGTTTCGAGGATCCAGTGATTGAATATTCAATAATCTTAGAAGAACATGGTGGTGGCTTCTGGGCATGGAATGTCGCGGTGTAGTGGATACACTGCGTACTATTATACTATTAAAACAGTCAAAAAGTGGTTATTCTGCAAATAAGCCAAAAAAGGATACTACGATTATACTATTAAAATAGCTAAGAGGATAATGAGAAGAAAAGCTTGATGGCACTCGTGGGTATGGATAAACTGCATGCAGCACCAGCTTAGAGAATAACCACTAGCCAATGGGCACCAGTTTAATAAACTAAATAAAAAATTTAATACTAAATTTAAGATTTCATAGTACAATTTTTGTCCACTATTTAATAAATGCCTATTTGGATTCTAATTGTTTCCTTTCCTTTTCATTTCATTTTTTTTTTAATTTTTACCCCTCTAGCACTAAGCATGTTTGTCTTTACGGGTGTGTTTGTGTTTTTTTTTTAAAAATATAGTGATACAATTATTTGATAATTAATAAAATATTATTTACTATTTATGAAACCTACTATAATTTACATTTAAAACATAGTACCACTAAAAACAGCTAAAAACTATCTTTTTTCTTCTTCATTATTCATTGAAGTAAATTGCTGGAGAAGGATGTCTATTGCTTAAGGATGTCTATTGTTAGAAACAAGGTCGTGAGGTGATGATACCTGTTTGGCTAGTTGGGTTATTAAGATCTGTTATGAGTAAAAGCAAAAATTTCCTTGATGATTGTTGCTGGAGTTTTGAAGGAAAGCAAATATCCCTCTCCTCTGTCTTTCGTTTTCTTTTTTCTTTTTCAATCTCTCTAGCTTCCTCTCTCGTCCCATAGGCCTAAACCTCGAAAGAAATTCCATCCTCATCTTCTGGGGATGGTGATAATAGATGAAGATAATTACTGTAGATGAAGATAATTACTGTTTTAAATTTGCTCTATCTTTGGTGGGATGAGAACACCAACAATCCTGTCATTGTTGGATTGTTGGTGATGGGTTTCCTTAATGCTAAGGGTGCATTGTGGGGGCAAAGGGAACTAAACCAACTATAGGATATGTGGTAGACAATCTGGCCTATAATTTGGCTTAGTTTTCGTAAGATTGGATATGACCAATATTGTTTTGGTGAATTTCTCACGCAAGTTTTTCTCGACATCCAACGAAGGGGAGAATAAATAGTTGATTTGAACAGTGTCGTTTTAGGCTGACATGGTTATCTTCAATTTGCTCCCTAAAGTTTTAATATCTTGCTATCAATCCCTTGTCTTTTAAAATCTCTCTCGCTCTCTTTTCTTTTCAATTTCACCCTCGATTCATGCAATTGGACCTTTGAATTTCTACGTTATTTACAAAATAATCTTTGATTTTAAAAAAATATTTTATATAAAGTATTATTTATTTCATGATGAAATAACAATAATTAAATTAAAAATATTTAAATTAAAAATCATCAATATTAATATATATATATATATTAATTATTTTATAACTTCAATTTAAAAAACATTCTTAACTAAACACATTAAATTATTTTTTATTCAACTTCAATTTCAATTACAGTTTTAACTAAATATATATAAATATCAAATCAACCTTAACTAAAAATACTTTTTATAAAACAATGTTTTTTAAAGCACAATCATAAAAGTCACTATAATACCAAACACACTATGTTTATTTATTTGGAGCTTTTGCATTTGCGGTGTAAAGAAACACTATAAGGTGTTTGGTAAAATACAAAACTGCATTTTTTGTTGTAGGTTCCACTTAAAAATTAAGTTTGAGTAATTGAGTTTCATAATACTTTGTTTATTTTTGTGTTTCAAAAGTGCTTTTGAAAAAAATTTAATTTTTTTTTACTTCAAATTAATATTTTTTAGTGTTTTCATATAATTTTGATAAGCTGATTTTAAAAATAATTTTTTAAAAATAAAAAATTATTTTGATGTATTTCTAAGTAAAAAACACTTTGAAAAATAACTGCAACCATAACACTATCAAATATTTTATATATGTTTTTTGCTATATATAAACCTTATTCATAATGTTTATCAAACATAATCTAAATGTAACTAACTATATTTTTTAAAAAAAATAATTTTTTAAACCACAATCATGAAAGTTACATAAAAAAATAAAAAATAACCGCACTCTAAATAAAACCAAGACTTTTAAGCAATTATTTTTTCATCAAAATAGTTCATAGTTTTCACACTGTAAAAGCACATCGTTCATACATTTAAAAAAAATTAAGTATTAATCCTATGTCTTGTTTATATAAAAATAACCCATTCATGTTCTAATTGTTTCCCTTACTTTATGATTCCCTTTCCCAGATTTTATAACTATAAATTTTAAGGAATTTTCTTATCACGGTAAAGTCAAGTCAAAATGCATTATATTTTTTTATATGTAAAAATCAAGAATATGTTTGTTTTTATCATTTAAAAATATTTTTAAAAAAATTAAATTTTTTTTCCTTTGCTTTAATTTTTTTATATTTTCATATTATTTTGATATATTAATATTAAAATAATTATTAAAAATAAAATATTATTTTAATATATTTTTAAATAAAAAATATTTTTAAAAATAATCACTACTATATTGCTAAATATTCCTTTAATTCATAACTTGAATTGAAATTTCAAATTTAGTAACTAATGAGGAATATATACCTATGTTGAAAATGAGAAATCATAATGTTTTACAAGTTATAAATAGAGCATGCCACCTTTACAATTTTTCTCAATATATCAAGTACATAAATTTTAATATTTTGTCCCTTTAAGTACGCCAATTTCTTTAGAACTTCCACCCAAGGGCTTTTGTCTACCTTTGTTAATCGTTTAACTATTTGATGTCGTGTCCTTTGATTTTGATATGTTGTTGGTACATAACTTTTTAATTTATCTCAATTGAGTGCATATAGACTTTAATAATTTTCATTTTGGTACACCAACTTTTTTTTATTGCATTAATTAAGCACTTTCATCTTCTTCTTTTTTTCTCTTTAATAATGTGTTTTTCTAGCAAAGGTACCCTCTACATAATATTTAAATGTGATTACCGGGGTATCTATGTGGGAGCTACCTCTCCTCCATCTTCTAGGTTGAACATGATCGATTTAGACCATAGGTTTACAGCACGGGAGGTAACTAGGACTTGGCTTTTCTTTATTGACTGGTGTCTTTCCTAGCAGATAGCTCGCTTAGGATCACATTGATTTCAGATAATGTCTCATGGTGCTCACTTTTCTTCTCCCCCCTCTGGTCAAGCTGGGAGTTCTTCTTCATAAAATGCTGGAGATAACCTTTGCTTATAAGCCTTTGTATCTCATTTTTCAAGGCAAAAACACTCTTTGGTGTGGTTGATCTTGTCTATATGGAATAAATAACATGTTTTGTATTCCAATTATAGGGATTTCCTTTCATGAAAGGGGGATGATTCACGTACGTACTCTTTTCCTTGGATATGTGTAAAGATTTTTGTTAAGATGATGTTCATCGGTGTGGCTTGGAGCTTCGAGAAGGAAAAACAGCTGTGCATAAACCCCTTTTAGGGTTTTTCTTGTATGTCTAGGGGCTCTATTTAGAGTCCATAAATTAGCCGGTCTGATACCTACATTAATTTTATAAAAAAAAATATAGGAAGGATACCCATATGATCATTAAGCGCCAGGATGCGCAGGGTGAGCCGCAGCATCAGCCATATTCACACTATCTATAATGTCCTCACTATCCATGGCTATGACCCATCATCCCCTGGCCCGGGGACAGAACTGGGAGGCTCTGGTTTGGGCATAGGCTTTTGGTTAGGGGGTTTCCTTTTAACTGCCTGAAATTGATTATCTGTAAGATGTTGTCGTGATAGAGGTGAGGGTATTAGTTACAGTAGCAGAAAACGCTACCTGAGCTGTTCTCTGCCATTTGAATAAGTTGTGGATCCACCACTGGGATCTGAATAGACATACCAACACATGGAGCCGATGATTCTATGTGATTTTGTATGGCAGGAGTCTGAAGAAGTCACTGGATCAACATGGGCTTCCTTGTTTTTGGCCGTTGCTTCAGATGAAGTGGGTTTCCCTCAGTTGAGCCTTACTAGATCCCTTGGTAGAATTTATTTTGGCACATGACGCATGAAAATCCTAAGTCCGTGGTCTTTTTGTTCGAAAATGATCAAGTATCATCTTTGGACCCGTTCTTAAGGCATTGTCAGATTCTTCCTTCTCATCAAACTTGACCCAGAAATAGTCAAATCCCAAATCCAGTACATCAAAACCAGCAGTAGGTTTCCATAGCTGTTCAATCTCGGTGTAAAGCAATTTGAAGGTACTGCTTCTACCCAGTAAATTCATAACAACCGATTGCCTCCATGGAGTCTCCAAAGTTGCCAAAAACTGGGGATCAACAATAAATACAGGAAGTAAAAGGTTGCCACAGCGAAACTCTTTTGTAGCGAATCCCGTAGCAATAAGATTCACAGGTTCTCGTACTTTTGCAGCATAGGCTGCCTGTTTCTGTTTCTCCCATGCCATGAGTTTACATAAGAAGTTCCCAAGTGTATTGCTTGGAACGAACTTACTTGAAACAAAATTTGAAAATTCAAGTTTTTTTTTTCATTTTTTTAATATTATAGAATTTATTGCTATTCAAAGTAACCGTGCTTGTTCCCAAAGTAAATTTGCATATCAATTGCATAATTGGTGAATATGCATATGATGATAATGATAATGATAGCTAAAGCTTAGAATTCTTTTTCTGGTGGGATTATTAGTAAACAAAAGCCTTGCTACATTAATCTATGAAGCGCAATTAGTAGTTTCCTGGTTATACGCAATTAGTAGTTTCCTAGTTATATTCCTATATTGATTGCCTCTTCAAAGAAAAATGACAAATGAAATGTACAATTTGGTTTTTCATTAGAATTCATATAAGCTATGCCTTTGGGGTATGCAGCTATAAAATTCCAGCTTTGCAGCCGCACAGGAGTAACCTTTCCTGAATCTGTTAGTGGTTCTGTTACTCATTTCAACCTCTGCTGCGAAGACAGCACAAACCGGTCTGTGATCAGAAAATCTTGACTCGCGGCGGACATAGGACAACTGCTCGATGCCATCACCACGCCATAATATCCTATCGCACCTGAAATGCGAGCTTCAAGTAATGAATTTTTCTGATCTTTTCTTCATTAGTGTATACTATTAATACTAGAAGAGTAAATACCATGCTGGTGTTCGACGTTTCCTTCTGGATTTAACAGTTTCTCCTGCATAAGAATCCGAGTTTTGTGTGTACTTGTAAGTAGGAGCGAACAAGATCTGTCCTTCTTTGAAACCGTTGAATACTCTCCCTGCTTCTCTTTCAATATTCAACTGAAGTCAATGCATTAAACCAAGTCAAATAAGGATGTAAAGTCTCCTGTCAAACAACAGCATCTTCCTTCCTGTTAAACTTTTAATTTCCTAGGCTTTAAATGTTAGAAAGAATCACAGAGCATGATCATCCCATTCTCCTGTGCTTGTGCTATTAATAAGCTTTAGACAAATAGAAGCAGGCTTGACTTCCTGTGACCTCTGTCACGATTTAAGGAGACTTGATTTAGATATCTTGTCTAGCGTAAACATGAAAGATCAGTCCAGATTACCCCTTAAACATTTAGATGGATGATCCAACAATCAATTGGTGAATAATTAAACATGATGTGTAGTTTCAGAGAAGAGTCAAGAAAAGGATGCCCATTGTTAAGGTTACTTGCAACAGTAAACTAAAGGTGAAATGACATTGAATACAACGACAGACAGGTCGTGGGGACTCACGGCTTGCTTCTTTTTTTTTTTATTTGTGTGTGTGTGATATAGAGAAATAGATTTAAGCAACAGACCTGATCCTTCTCCAGCAGTGTGTCCCAGTCATTATCCTCCAACAGAACCTTTGTTTCCTCATAACTCAAAGCTACTCGATAATTTAAATCTCCTAGCCAAATAATACGGCTGCAGTATTAAAAACATATGGTCCCAAGTCAAAAGACGGATATTACACCTACAGAATTGGAAATGAAAAATAATAATAATACGAAAAGTCTAACACACTCATGATCAACTATTCTTTCAGGGGCTCGACGAGGTCTATGCTTGCAAATCTTGGGGAATTGTGTGTTCTTGAGGATCTCAGCTACATCAGCGTTCCGCTTTAGTTCATCGCCTTCCTTCTCCCCAGAAGCCAGGTGACTGCACACGAAGCAAAAGCTCGTTTGGTGCAATGACAAGCTTATTGATATACATCCCTGCAATGTAAGAATGCACCGATCAACCTTCAAATGCATACAAGATTTATTTGCACATGCACTTCAAATAATACTTTTCTCCTTCTCTGGATATTTCCAGGCTCAAGCCTCTCAAATTAGTAGTCTGAATCAGAACGTGCCATTTTGTTAATTAAAAATAAGCAAACTTGCTGACACATAATAAGATCAAGAGATTTTGATGATAGTTGTCTATCTAATACAACAGGGTGGATCGAATCATATTAAATGGAAACTCTGCTTTTTCTTTCCGGTAATTGATGATCCTTTTTCAAGAAAATGATACGGGCAACTTTCATATTCCAATTTGGCCCTACATCTCTTGGCCAAGGAGGCTTAGCTCAAGGATGAGCATTTAGCACTATACTCAGCTTACCTTGTTGCCAAGACGACCCATTATTCCTCTACCAACAGAATCTACCCTGAGATGACCAATGTGAGGCACCAACTCCTTTCTAACCCACACTGAAAGAAAAATTCCAACCATTTGCTTGCTTGCAATGAGGTTATAGGTCCTGTTGGTCGGTGAGGAAGGTGAGGTAGGCATGTCAGGAATATAAAGCATGTCATCCGCACAGCTTCCTGGACGACGATGAAGTTCCTTTGCTGATTCTAGTTTGTTGATGGGGTCGCTAAGTTTTCTTGTTCTCTGCCTCTCTTTATGTTGGGACTCCTCGTGACAATTGCAGATCTTGAGAAGGCTACTATCTGCCCTGTAATTTTTGCTAAGCACTTTCAGAGAAGGCTTATGAAAGAAGTTATGTGATTTCGAGTCTTTATTGCTGTTGAGGCCTCTTGAACCATGGCTTGAGTCGGAATAATAGTTCGTGAAATCATGCAGTGGTTTGTTAAGTGATTGGCTTATAAGAGCTAGCCATCTTGCTGCAGGCTCATTATCTTCAATCACCAATACGTTTCCAGCATTGAGTGGAACGATTTCCTGAAACCTGAAGAGTATGAACTTTAGACAAGTTGCACCAAACAGATCTCATCTCAAATATTCTGAACCAGTAAAAAACATCAAGAAAGAATCTATTGACTCCAATGGAAGCTGTCATCATATTAAATTTTGCATGCTTTCCATTTGTCACTTTTTGTCACCTTGCCACAGAATAAAAGCTAAATAGATCATTAACGTGTGTTCTTCATACCCGCAGACATAAATATCGGCAGAATCTTCAACCTGCAAGAAATCTTCAAGGTTGAGGCCAGGGTCGGGTGTCTTGCCTCCCACGTTCCATGTTGAAACACATATCCTGCAATCCAACGACATGATTTTTTCTATAAGATATGTTCAACATGAGACTGACCAAAAGCAGAAAAAGTTGACATACAAGAGAATTTACTTAACCAAATAATGATAAGAATCCACACCTGAGTTCTTTAATTTCTGTTGCTAGTGCCATAGATTGATCAAAGTCTGATAAATTTAGGCCTTCACTCCCGGAACTATTCCGTCGTTCTGCAGGCAGATAAGAAAAACCAACACCATGTTTTACTCTGAGTAAATCCTAAAGTCCAAAATCATCGTTTTCTAATGACACGGACTAAAGGGTCGCTATTATACATGAAAAACTCCCCATGTCTCCATTTTATTTCCTTCCTTTTAGTTTACAAATATCAAGCCAATGATCAACACCTCATTGATGTTAGGTTAGCTACCAGGATAGTGAAATAGATGATAAGGCTAACTTGGACTTATTTTGATGTGTACGTGGCTTGTACCCAAAACATGTAAAGATTGAATCAAAAGCGACAACCCTAGCCAGCAACTGTTAATGAAACGCAAGTTTTAAAAATTGTGGCTTCAATTAATTTTATTTATAAAAGAAATAGAGCACTATGCATGCATCTAACATTTATTAGCATGGAAAATATGAGTAAATACAACAAATATATTTATTATACACACACACCTGAGAAACTTTTTCTCATCAAGGGGAATGCCTCTGTGAATGTTTTCTTCCTTGCGGCAATCTTCTTCTCCACATCTGCCCACCAAACCCAGAATAAAAAAAAATAGAAAGAAAAAGGAAATACATTAACATGTGTGTGTATATATTATATAGGCATCAATTGAATTTATATTATATGTAAAGCAAGACATAATTAAGATGATTCAGTCAAAGAGAGGAATACCAAGAGAAACTCCACTAACTTCTGATCCAAGTATATCATCATCATCATTGGAACCGCTTCTATTGTTTCTTTTTGAACTGAAAATCTTTGGAATAATAGACTGCACCAGAAGAATTGTTCAAGGCAATGAAACAATATATATATATATATATATATAAAAGCCTTTATTCTCGTTTGAAAGAATTTGAGAATCAATGAACAAAATCAATGTATTATGGCAGGAAACAAGCTAAGAAGGATCAAGCAGTGAAAAATACAATACCTTCCTTTTCTTTTCATTCTTGGCAGAATCATCAGAGGTGGCATTGCTAGGGCTTTTGGCTTTGGTCATCTCTATATTTGTGCTTGTCTATTTGACTTTGAAATCATTTATTAATGCATAGAAACGAATTGGAATTTATGTCAAACTTTAAATGTTCGTGTTTGAAACATATCAAGAACCTATTTTAAATTAATTAAATATCTTTTCCAAAAATAAAATGTTGATTGAAGATTTTAAGAGAAAAAAGGGGGGGGGGGATTCTGGGTTTGCTAAGATGGTGAATTCTGAAGAATTTTAGTGGATTCTTTAATTTATTTCTGTCAAAATAATTATGGAAAGATGAGTTTTCGTGATCTTGTTACGAAAGAATGAGATTTTGGTGCCAATGCTTTCGGGGAACTTAAAGACTGTTAAAAAGAGAAACCAATGAGTCATGCTTTACAATTTCTTAGCTGTTTATTTTTTTCTTAAAAACAAAAACCTCCAAATCCGACAGACTTTCTGCCACATAAGGGAGATGGTCTTCCCTGTTATTGAAGAAGCCGGAGTCGCTAGGACAACCGCAATCGGTGGTGGATTCACAATCAATTGGCCAAGTTTATGCGTAAAATGCCGAGCTAAATATTATAATATAGCCATAATTCCCAATTTTAAGATTCTATCTTACTTTTTTTTATTAAGAAAAATAAAATATAACCATTCTAAAAAAAGTGAAAAGAGAGAAGATATTCAGCTATATATATATAAATCTTGCCAGCCTCAGATAGAGAATATCTGCACCTTAGAATTCTGATTAAATTTTGAAATTCAAATGCTTCTGTTCATCCATAGATGTTTTGGTAACAACAGAATCGATAACAATTTTTGCAAGAAAATAAATTTATATGGACATCCAAGTTGCAACAAACAGCAGAGTACTACTTCAGCATTCATTCAGACTTTTTTTTTTTAATTAGCATAAGATATCCAGACGGAGCCCCGCTAACACTGGGGTGCGCAGGTCCTCTGATAAGAAGTTTCTCGCAAGTGCACTACAGTTAATTCATGGGTTTTTTCCAAGTCCAGTGGCCTCGAGAAATTGTTTATACCCGGCTAGAGTTGAACTTGAAATCTTGTATTTGCTTTCATTCGTAAATGCTTCTTTTAAAATTATAATCTTGTATTTTGTAGCTAAACATCTGCATGATTCAGGGCACTGTTCCTTCTCTTCCAATTCCATACACAAATAACATTCCATGCTATCCATTTCATTAGCGTAATGACCAACTCTGCTGCCCATTCACCAATATTTCTACACACCTCATTCTTCTGCAGACCCCATTCTTCTGCAGAATTGAACTCCTCACAGCTTCTGAGCAGGCACAATGAGAAAACAGATCGTATCTATCCTCCTCATTTACATGACCAAAGGAGTAACCGAACAATACCTACCTATCGTATCTGAGTTGGTGAGAACAGAACGCTTATTCCTAGGGTTAGAATCACTTGTGTCTTGGAGCTCTTGCAACCATTTTTTTTAACGAAATCACTTCCATTTTTATTGAAATGTGGTAAAAAAAGCGTGTTGATTTTTAAAATTTTATAAGTTAATATATATTTAACATGTCAAATCATTAAAACTTAAAAATTAGTAAATTTGATCAAATTCGGTAAAATCAGAATGATTTTATGAGTTTGAAAAAAATATAAAATTGTATATTCTATACTTTAACATTTTTATTGTTTTAAATTTATATCTTGTAAAATTTATGCAATTTAATTATTAAGGGTTTGATTTTAATTTTAATTATTATAATTTTTTAAAGATACAAATTATTTGTAGATTTTATTTTTGTAAAATTAAAATACTTATTCTTTCTTTACAATTTCTTATGTCAACTAGTAACATATCAATTGATATATTACTATGTTTTAGCTGGCAAATACACAGAATAAAAATTGTAAATTGGCATGTTTGACCCTTAAAATAATTAATGTCAAATGGTCTATTAAAAAGAAACTCATTTCTTGTAATTGATAAAATAAGTGAGTTGATTTGTTCAAGAAGTAGAGAAATCAATGTGAATAAAATAAAAGTGTTTTGATTTTTTTTGTTTATTTTTATTTTTATTGTGTTATATTGTTAATTATTACTTAATTAAAATTATTAATATATAATTAGTTAAAATATTTTACTTATGATTTTATGATTTGAGTTTATGATTGGAGTTTATATTGTGTTGCATTGTTAATGACAAAATAAATGGATCGATTTGTCCAAGAAAGAAATTAAGGAATCACCGTAAATAAAATAAAAATATTTAAATTTTTATATTATTTATTTTATTTTTATTTTTATTTTTATTATGTTATATTATTAATTACTACTTGATTGAAATTGTTTATATATAATTAATACTTAAAATATTATGATATGACAATTTAAATTTATATTATATATCTCGTGTTGTCTTAAAAAATGTATTTTGGACGGCCTTTATTAAACTGAATAATACTAGTGTCTTGAATGCTTTTATTTAATAGATTCGAGTCTTGACCCATCATTTGTTTTTACCTGTTAATGGAAAAGGCCTCACCGTTGATGATCCAAGAATTAGAAATTAACAAACAATCCAAGGCTTCACCTTCGTGACCAGCAGAATGAATTCTGCAAATATATTGTCAATGGACGCTAACAGGAGGCAACTTCAAGTACCCCTTGAAAGTGAAATCCCCTCCTAACATTAAGAAAATTTAAGATTTCTGAATCTAGCTTTCTTTCTTTGTTCATTGCACTTCTACGTCAACTACGAAGATGCCACTGTCCACCTTGATTTCAGTTTCTTGGTCAAGGAAACCCTTACCACATGATTAAGAGTGAGTAAATTTATTAGCGTAAGTTGGAGTTAATTGATTAATATATGGAATGGTAGAACGACAACCACAAGGCCAAGTCTGGAAGGATGAAAAACAACATACACCGCAACCTGCACAATGTTTAGGTCTACTACAGAGGACATGTTCTCATATACAAAACCCATTTCCAACAGCAATTCAACGGCCAAACATTGCCATTGTGTATACATGCGTTGCATTACTCGACAGATTCCACTTTTTTTTGTCATGTGAAATGCTACCCACAGCGATAAATATTCAGGCTCTTGGTATTTTTTTAACAAGCGTTTGACCAAGTGTGGCGGCATCTTGGTTGCCATGCCATCAACATAAGATGATTCTATTATCTAAGTTAAAGTTGAATACATAGAGTCGATTTCCCACCATCCTTGTGGGAAAGATGATCTAATAGCAACCATCGACAATCATCAGCATTTTATAAGAAACTAATAATTGTAAGACCATAGTTTCTTTGTTAGCTTTATTTCTTTGAATCTCACTTTATAATAGCAGAAGATTTGCGACCTGAACAGGTACAAAAAGATTACCAAATCTTTTAGTATTGTGCCATCAACTACCGTATGAACTACTCTCTAGCATTTTGACGACCACTCTGGTTTGACTGAAAAAGTAGCAGCCACATATGTGCGCAATGTAAAATCAGTGTAGAACTGTACTCTTTTTAAGTATCAGCAAGTATATATATATATTCCCTGCAAAACCGTTGAGAAAAATTGAGCATTAAATTGATGAGGGCTGCGAATCAAACTTAATATACATCTCTTTGGCAGTATTTAAAATCAAACAAGAATTTTACCAGGTTTTTGAATTGATTATTGCACCATCTCATCCAATTTTTGCCTGTAAAGAGCTAAGTTCTGCATTAAGAACATTTAGCAAGCAGATAAGATATTAGAAATCAGTTCAAAGAAAGATAATGTTACAATATGCTGGTGAATTGTGAAGGACAACAAAAAAATTGTGATAGATCAGGCTAAGAAAGCAAGGGAAAGAAACCGCTTTTAAGGAACATTTTGCACATGCTGAAGGGGCATCATCTGCTCTTTATCTTTGAATGAGGTTAACATATAGGTAACAAGTCAATGCACAAGATGAATTACCAAAGCATTGACGACAAGGCCATGAGAAAAATTCATGAACATGAATTCCATTTAGAGATTAAAAAAATTCAGTAAACTATCGTTGCTTTTGCTTATTAAGTAACATACATTTTGCACAACATATTGTATAAACAGGTCTACCAAAAAGGAATTTCAGAAACAACTAACATGAATACAAGCCATTAATGGGATCTAATAATAAGAGATGGTTAAAAAAAAAACTGATTCAACTAAATTCATTCTTTGTAATAATGAAGTTCCATATCAAAAACTAGGTTTATATGCAATAGGAGCCACGATAAAACGACTGAAGCATAAAGTTCCAACAGAAACTGCAAAAGACAAAACAAACAGCCATCAGTAGCAGAAAAAGATGACACCACATTAAGCAACCTACAAGGGTCTACACCAATGTTGCTGTGAATTAATGTTACTTCATATAACAAACACATTCTCAGCTAAAAGAAGAGTCACGGAAACAGTTATTTAAGGCATTTTCACTTCATTTTCCCATGCTGAGGAAGACTTGAGCAAAACTAGGACATTCTATCTGATAGCATGGAACTTTTTCTACTGATTTCACTCCCCCCAACCCCCCCCCCCCAATTATCACAATGAAATACTTAGATATATCAGTATTACCCTCTCATACATGTCCTCTCTGTGGTCCATCCAAATCACGTGTCCATTATATAACCTCAAAGACAAGATTTTGGGTTTACTTATCTTTCTTGACCCTCACTAAAAGCTAACAACAGCCTGTGCTTCCATTTTTTCAAGTTCCATTAGAATGGTACTTTTCAAAAGTTCGTATGTGATTTATCAGACATAAGTGATAAAAAACTGAAAACATGGTACATGATTTTTCTATGTTATTTCAGTGTGAAAAGTTTAATGAATACCAAGGATCATCAAACAGCAAGCTTTGAATCAAAGCAGATCTCAATCTTGCTTGTGGTAATGGTGAAACAAAGGCAAACTGAAACATATATAATTATGTAGAAAATCAACAAGTATTATTCCTCTTAAAACTTGTTTCAGTAATGACTGCGACAGCTAGTAGAAGATTCCTTTCTGCAAGTTGCTTTACTGAAATGCAACTCAAAAAAATTGATATCATGAAAATGACTAGCTGGTAAGGGATATAAGAGAGCTTCTAAACAGGTTGAGCAAGAAATGGATACATAAGGAACCTAGAAGTAGAAACAAAAACAAGAGAAGTAAAGAACTGAAGATGCTTGATAATCCCCCTTTTATTTTCACCGGATGGGCAAGGCCTCAATCAATGAAGAACAGTACAGCAGGTCAAATGGACAACCAAGCATGTTTGTCTATGCATAAAAAATTAACATGATCCTTGATATCCTGATGGACCTTTTGGTAATGAATAAAGACTTTGATAACTCAAAAATCAGATGCCAATTATTTCAGACAAGCAATGCAAAACAAACAAAGTTTAAGGATTTTATTTCTTCAATCATACTTGCCTTTGATGGTAATTGAGAACTACAAACAAGTAAAGATCTGAAAAAACAACTGAAAATTTGAGAGTGAAAAATTCACAAACGCCACGACCAAGTACAAAAAAGAGCACAGAATTCATACCCTGGTATAAGCATAAACTCCATACTCTTTAGGTCCAACAGGACTGCCCCTCTTCAAAAACTCCCCATGCTTGTAGATGTAAAGTAATGGAACCCCAGAAGATAATTCCAAATTGGTAACCTGTTTACCAAAAAAATAAAACTTGAGCAAATTAAGGAAAGCATTTTTAGTCACTTAGCAATCCTAAGAAAGTAGTGGCGTTACCTCCTGAGAAGTTAATTTCTCAAGATACATAATGATGGACCTTAGAGAATTCCCGTGGGCAGCAACCATTATGTTCCTTCCATTCTGAAGCTGGGGTTCAATCTGCAATATATGTTTCTTATGGACCAGACGAACCCATAGAGATGCATGTAAACCCTATATGCATATGCCTAATACATTATGTTTATGCTTCACCATTCAAGGCTCTCATGAGATTTGTATCAAGAAGAAGCATTATGGAATACAATGTTTATGGACTTACATTTTCTTTAAAATAGGCAACAGCTCTTTGAGAGCACATTTCCAAGCTCTCACCGTCTGGGGGAGGGCTATCAAAACTTCGACGCCACTCATGCACTTTCTCCTTTCCATATTTTACAACTGTTTCCTCCTTGTTAAGACCCTGCAACTTCCCATACCTGAAGAAAATGGATTACATTGTAGCTAGCAAATTTTAAATGTAAATATATTATTAAAAAAAAACATAGAAACAGAAAGGAGTAAAAAGGTTATACATTCTTTCATTCAATTGCCAAGCCGTTATGACTGGAATAGATTGCTGAATTGTTTCTTCACTGAAAATTTGACTCCATTCTTTTGCTTGTATACTCTCATCATGCATAATAATGGGTATCTACAGTACACATGAATTAGGTTAAAAAAATATAATTATGTAGATTCTGAAATTATCGGTTCATTTCCATTGACTACTGAATGTTTATATACTAGTCAAAGAATCTACAAGGACTTCAGAACTAGCCATCTAATACTTTAAAGTGTTTACTATATTAAGTCAATGACCGAAAAACTAAGTAACATGCTCCATGATTTCCAATTCACCCTAAGGAACTAACTAAGTAACATGCTCCATGTTTACTATATTAAGTCAATGACTGAAAAACTAAGTAACATGCTCCATGATTTCCAATTCACCCTAAGGAACTAATGAGCAACATTATGTTCACTGAGCTCATGAGAATACAGCCCAAATGAAAATAAAAGGAGTACAGAGAATGTTGATCAAGGACATGATCACAAATGAAAAGGATCATGGAAGTCCCACCCATGCTTTAGATGCATATGCTGTGTTTTTTAAAGCTAATCAATGAAATGACAAAAGATGAATTCTGCATGCATATGAATAGTTGATGATATAAGGTTGATATTTCAGTCAAGCCATGCTGGGGACTGGGGAAGACGTCTTCTGTAACACCCCCCCCCCCAAGCCCCCAGCAAGGTGTGCCCATGAAGACTTATATGTTATATGTTATATGTTATTATCCTACTTTGAAAGGAACAGAAAAATTACTGGGCCATCTATGGTAGTCAAACAACAAACCAGCCAACATATGGCACTTTTTACAACAATGGATAAGCCTTATTATTACAAATGGTGTGTCCATATTATGGCAGGCAGGAAACCTCAAAGTAAAAGTGGGAGGCTTCACCCCTCATTGCTTGTTCGAGAGCTAAGACTTCACCAGTGCTAGCAACTCGGCCACTCTCCCCTTCCCAGGCCAACAGGGGACACTATCGAGAAGGGGAGAAAAGTTACTTGGCTAAACATGGAGGATTTTGAACCTAAACATGTTGTGTACAGTTTGAAAAAAAAAATTAGGACACCAAATGGGAATTCTTCATGAGGCAGGGCTGGGTTGCAACATTTTTCTTTCAGTAAAAAAAGGCAAGAAAGCATCAGAAGAAGTTTTTTAGATTGAACACACTGTCCCTCTACAGTGAAGTCTTTGTTCATGACTGATAGTTATCGCATGCCAGCTCAAACTGCATCAGCTGAGTTTGCTCATAATAAGATAGTGAATAATGTGGGGATTGTAATACAAGACAAATGGAATGGAAAGAAGACATAACTACATGTGACTTGCTCACATGATTTGAGATGCCAAATGTGTGTGTAAAGTGAAAGTGAAGTTCTGCCATGCTATGGAAGCATGAGCACGGGTACCTTCTTCTGACGATGTTGAGTCATGGCTAGCATAGCTGTCATCTGTGCACGAATCAATGCAGATGTGTAAATCATGTTCACTGGTATGCTGTTAATTCGCTCACCAGCCTTAATGGCTTCCTCTATGCCTCTCTTGGTTAAAGGCACATCAACAGAACCAGTGAACAAATTCTTCTCATTCCACATAGATTCACCATGCCGGATCAATATCAAGGAAGATTCGACTGCCAAAAAGAGATCACAAGCAAGTATTTAATTGACATCACAGACATTGGAAATTGTTATTTAGCAAAGCTAAAATTGAGAATGGTCTGCCATGGTTATCTGATAATATTTAATAAAGGCCATTGCATTAACAGATGTATTAAGCAAGCATATGTGATGGAATACGATGCAATGTGCCATGATGGCCATTATAAGTAACAAATTCAAGACTAGAACAGTCAACTATAAAAGAACAGTTAACCAATGCACTCACTTGATGTGTTCTGATTGAAATTGGTGGTCACGTGTGCAGTAGACAAGATTGGATCCACCACTGATGCATGAGAAGAAATTGCACGAATAACATGCATTTTGCAGTGGCTAAAACTGCGACTCTTGTCATTGAGAAACTTTACATCTACTGGAAAACCCTTTGAGATAAATTTCAATGAGGAATTCCCAAATTCCTTAGTAGAGGCAGAATCATTGCTACCACCATGGAGCTGAATGGTCCTAATAGATCTGTGCAAGGCGCCAGCTGCCATCCCTTATCAAACTGAAAATATCAACACAGTGAAGGGGAAAAAGATGTTAGCAAACATATATGGATTCGTTTTTCCTAGAAACAGCATCTGAGAAACATAGAAAATCTAATACCGACAAATTATTTCGATTTTACCAATTAAACATGAAGATTCATTCTACAATAAGCTCAAAAACAAATGCCACTATAATTATTTATCTATAAACATTAAAAGAACCAAAGCTCATAATTTATAACCCGATCCCCTGTTAAACACAGTTCGTCTTTAAGCACGAGGCAAAAGTGAAACTTCATTGAAATCCATAAATTTCTTCCTCCTCTTTTCCTCTCCGTGGAGAAAATTAACATTTTCTTCACTATACTAAATCATACTGCATTGAGCAGTTCACTTAAATACTATTCCAGGTTCCATGAAATTCAAATAATCATAAAAAGATAAAACTTTCGTCGATCAAACATGATAAGATGAAAAGGAAAAGAACACATGCAAAGGGGACACCAGTTAAAGTTTCTCTTTGTTTTCATGGTAATCAAAATCAAAATCACACTTCAAATTCAGCTTCAATAAAAGACAAAACCGATGATCAAATCAAACTACCCCAACGAAAAAAAAAAAAACAGGATGGCACCATAAAAGAATCAGCAAAAGAATCACGATCCAAAACTTTTAATTACACACACACACACAAAGTACAGAAAAGACTGGAAGTAGAGAAGGAAGACTTAACTGTGATTGTTGGCGAATGGCAAACAAGTTAAAACTCTGCGTCCTCGATATGACAAGAAAGACAGAGTTGACAGATGCACGAACAGAAATGAACGTTTTCAAAGGAGTGAAAATAAATTCCAATGTCCGTCAAGGTCTTACAAGTGGTCACTTTAGCTCCTTTACTTCAATTTTGGTCACTCAAAACCTTGTGCTTCAACGATTTGTCATGCATGGTCCATCCATATTCCATCCAAATCTATCACTAATGTAAGAAACTTGCTAATGATGTTCATTTCAAAAACTCACTGATTTGATTTGAATCATGCCGCATGGATGATCAAATTAATTTAGAGGATTTTTTGTTTTTATCATTCAATATGTTTTTTACTTATAAAATATTAAATTAATATTTTTCAATAATTTTTATGTGTTAATGTTAAAAATAAAAAAGTTACTTTAATATATTTTTAGTTAAAAAATATTTTTGAAATACATCTTATTTTGTATTACCAAAAACACTTAGAAAAAAAAAACAAGAATTAAAATTGAATAAAAATAAAAATAAAAATAAAAGAATCAAAATGAAATTTTTTTTTTTAATAAAAACCTAAAATTACAAAGACACAAAATACTTCAAAAATAAAATTCAAACAAAATCAATAAAAAGTTCTCTACCTCTCCTCCTCTCCTTTATTATTTAAATCCTTTTTTTTTGTTCTTATTTTTTCTTACTACATTACTGAATTAAAACACACAATCTTATAAAATTGACATTATTGATCAGTCTTTCCAATCATTAGCCATGGAGGAATCACACTTGATCAATAACTGAGATTACAAGGTCTCATGAGACTAAATTTAAACTTGAGAGGTAAATATAACTAAAGTCTTAAACTTGAAGGACCATAAAAATCCATTTGCCTTTTTCAGGGAACGAGACAGAGGAGAGGTTCGTCATGGGAGGGCCGCGGCGGAGAGCCAAACGGCGTCGTCGTCTTTATTAGTTTTTTTCTTTTTAATTTCCGGTACAATTTGAGTTTATCCTAGCTTAATTCTTCTAGTTTATCAAAAAAGATTAGTCGAACAACTCTAGTGTTAAAATTTAAAAGTAATTAAGTCATTTATTTACCAAATGTATTACTCAAATATAAATTGATTCATAAGCTTTTGGATTCTATTAATTTTTTCTCAAATGTATTGGAAAATAGATAATATCATCATCCCTCCATGCATTTAATAATAATTGTGGTCAAAATATACTTGGTAGTTCTTGGCACCAGATCCACTCCACTCTCAGCTATGGTCGATACCAAACCAAGGATCTAATTAAGACTCTAATATAAGTTTTAATGGTAACATGTTGGGAACTCTTTAAATTAAATTAAATTTAGATATTTTAATAAAATTTCATGTTTAAATCATTTTGAGTATTAAAAATTGAATTTTTAATGGGATTTATTCTATAAAAATAAATTAAATGTCAACGTCTCTTATTTATAATTTCAGGAAAAAAAATATTTTAAAAGCTACACTCTAAGCAAAAGAAAAGGAATAAACACACACGTCATAAATTTAGCATTATTAATCAAGTAGATGAAAACAAAACAAAATAGGTGATCACAGACAATGACATCATATGTAGTCTCATGAGCTAAGAGACAAGCTACTAAATACATAAACATCAATGATCAAACTATAAAGAACACCATAAGTAATTAAAAGATGGGACTAGCTTGGTAGCCTATCAATAATGTTCTTTGTTGATCTATTCATCGGATTCTAGAAGTTTCTTGACCAATTCAGCGCACCCAGGCAATGCTTCGTCTTTCACAAACCCCAAGGAATTAGCGTAATGAAGATCAGAAATGGCACCGTTGGAACGGGTTAGAATAACTTCAGCACGGTTAAGCACTGGGTGTACCGTTTTGCAGTCAGCCAGTGGACTATCAACAAGAACAACATGGCAAATCCTGTCCGCTTGGTCGCCTACAACCTTAATCTTGTATGCACCGGTTGAGTCTGTCACACCCTCCAAACTGTATCTAAGCTGTAAGTCTGTTCTGTCTTTGCATTCAATTCTAACCGTTGCACCTGGAGGACGTCACAATATTCATCAAGAACTACGATCGGATATTATAGTATGTTGAATAAAACCCATTATCTGTATGGAGAAAAGCTGCAATAATTAGAATTAGTAAAGGATAAAAAGGTGTGCGTGCGTGCGTACCTGGTATGTAAGTAGTTTTTTTCGTCTCGAAGCCACACTGGCAAGTGTCACAGTAGACGCGGCCACGGACATGGAAAGGGTTTCCCATTCTCCATGCGCTAACAAGTGAAGGGAGCACACACAAGGCAAATAGTAATAGCCTAGCCATGGTTTAGTGGCAAGATCGAGTGAGGAACTAAGAAAGCAGAAGTTGAGAAAAAATGAGAAACAAAGGTTAAGGCTAAAATGTGTGTGATTATGTTATAGCGAGAGCTTGCTCGTTTAGGATGAGAAAATAAGCAAGCAGTGGCTCTAATATTGAGGGGAAGAGTACTCTCACATGCGCAAAAAAAAGAAGATATACAGCAAGTCTTGCGGCATTACTATCTCTAGGAATTAAATGGTGTCGGTTGGCTTCCACTTGCCAGCTTCAATATTCCTTAAGTCGCGCATAGATTACGTTTAAGAAGTACCAAGAATTCTCTATCAAAGTTCTATTTTATGAAATATTGAAGCTGACCTGATGGATGAGGAAATATTAAAAGATTTCTGGTGCAATTAAAGCAGATCCAAGGGAAAACAAAGAGGGGTAGGCCTAAATTTTTCCCCAAAAAAATTATAGTTTAACGTGTTATGGTGGATCCTAAGGGAAAATACCATCGTTTTCGGCAATGCCCTGGAAATCTTGGGTGCTTTTATCAAGTACCATGTCTTGGGGAGAACTTTAAGCTCACATCGAACCAAATCACGTGCACTGAAATTGCTTTATTGCATGAGCCAGGAGCCCATGGCCCATTGACCAAGGTTATGGAAGTGATCCTGAGCTGAAAAACTACTTCAACAAGGCCGACATCCGTGGGTTAGCCGGAAATGTCGCGCTGGTATCTTAGCAGTAGTCTGTGACCAGCAATTCATGTTTATTTTTCTTAATTAAAAGCTTGATTATTTTCTTACGAAGTTCTTTGGAATTTGGAGCCTCTAGAAGTCCAAACAGCAAGATGAAGATAGTTGTTGGGCCTAGTAGACCCTAGGCTTGCTAGGTCCTTACGGGCCCATGTATTCTAGGCTCGATGCCTCATGATCTTCCTGAGTTGAGATCAGACTTGTTTTGTTACGTCTATCGGACAAGGAGATTAGAAGGATCCCAAGGATCTAATCAGGAGAAAACACAGGATGATACTGGGTCCTGGACTTCTTTAACTCAGGCCCGATTAATTTGTATTAGCTCCATTCGGGCCTACACTCATTGGGTCTCAGTAAAAAGAAGCTCATCCGGAATTTTGTAGTGAAAGAAGAAAAAGGCAGGCGCTGAACTCGGCGGTCAAAGAATACCCGCCAGGGAACGTGCAAATGGTGGATAGATGATGGTTACATGTATTGGTCAAAGAATACGACTGTCTATTGACATCCTTTGTTAGGCATGGATCATCACCTTGTGGACCCTTAATTGCATAAATTTGCCCTTTGACAAGTGCCAAAGACATCAAATTTGGTTGGATTCTTTGGTATGATGATTACAGTGATAGATAATAACACACACGGATAGGAAATTGTAGGCTTCTTTCAGTAACCTGTCCCCACTCAACGATTTTCCCACATCGAATCCAATCAAAGATTCACCAGATGAGTGAAAGCAAACGAAGATGGTTGCATGATGACCATCTCAGATTGAAGGGTAGAAGTCATGATGAAAATGATCAAAATCTCATTAAAGCACACGAAGAAAAACAGTAAGTAACAAATGGAATCACACCAGCTAGCACCATGGTTTCATTTCTCAACGTCTCCAATTCCAAGATTTACAACATCCTTGTCAAATTAATTTCCACAACACCACAGTTACCCTACTAGGTAAAACCCTAATAACTGCTAGTAATAATTAATGCTGCAACCACTTCCACTCAATGGGACGCATCAGTGCTCATTTCTTAGTTTGTTTCGAAGATGATGAAGATTTTTTGAGAGGGATGCATTTGCCTCTTGCTGCTTTCTCCTTAACTTCTTCCTGCTGATCATCCTTCATTCCAGCCTTGGTGCACCTGGGTTAGTTTTTTAACAAAGGGAAAACGATAAATTTAACTCTACGATTAGAAATGGCAAGCAAAATACATTATACTACAGGAAAACAAAGCAACACGGATCGACGAGCTAGCAAAAACTAACACAGGCAACCAAAAAGGTTGGTTCGAAAAATTAAAGCAACGGAAAAAGCCGCTTTGCTCGTTCTTTTCGAAGGTACCGTTTCTAGCATTTATCAACCAGATAATCATCACTTGGTGGTAATTAACTAAAGTATAAAAGTGAGGATTCTCAATTTGTTACAGTGCGTTTACCCTGGGAGTGATTATGCTTTCTTTTCCTCGAAAAGTCGAAGATATGAATCTTTAACTTTAATAATTAAAGCCTCCACCACAACCGCTCTTAATTGACCCTTTTTTTGGTAATTTTCGAAAGGTCAAGTCAGAAGTGTAAATTACAAACCAGTCGTTGTGGTCTTAATAAATAAAGTAATTGCAGTCCTATAGTCTTGAAAAATAATAAATCAATCCCTGTGTGTCCATATTTCATAGCCAGTCCCTCCCTCGATTTTTGTTACAGACTTGACAACCACATAAGGTCAACGGATTAAGATATTTTAATACCTATGGGGATTACATTATCATCATTTTATCAGTATAGGGACCAATTTATAATTGGCTCGTCAAGGAATTGGAATCCTTATCAGCTGGTCCACTATGGTCACCAAGGTCTCATCTAAAATGGATGGCCAACATGCAAACTGTTCGAGGGTCAAAATCAAACGGAACCGAGTCAACTCGACTAGACTTAGAGAATTGTAAAAATTTTACAAGATAGGATCACTAATGACTGGTGACTAACCTTTCTTCATTATAGGAGTTAGATCTCTTCAAAGCAGGCTCGTCCACAACTCGGTTCTCACTCATTGACTCAATAATGCTGCCACTAAAATACTCCTTCTCTTCAGACTGTAGATTTCCAAACCTAGGATTCTCGGACATGTAGCTAATCATCTCTTCCTCAGCAACCTTAACTGCAGTTTTATACAAGACCCCTCTATGAAGATCGCTTACACTCCTTTTAACCACATTAGCATTGGGACCGTTCATTGTCACAGCTGCAGCTGGTTGCTTTAAACTAGGCACATTGTTTTTTGCTCTGGCCACAGTCAAGTTTCCACATGAAATGAGTTGGAGTAAGACCGAGTTACGACCCGGTGCTGACTCGATGGCAACGGGGTCACCGTCTTCAAAACGTTTGGAAGTATTGTTGGTGCTTTGACGGGGTTTCTCAGAGAGTATTGAGGGTGTTGATTCTGGGGGGGAGTGATGTTGAGTTGACTCAGTGGTGGGGTTTTTGCGGGGTACTTGCTCTTCAAGTTCGTCTGTGGATACCCCTCTTGAACAACGAGAGTGGGGTGTTGTGGAGCTTGTATAGCTTGTTTTCTCTTCATCTTCATATTCTTCTTGTGATTCCTGTGATTCTTCATCATCATATTCTTGATAGTACTTGGTTCCATGCGTTTCTTCGAGTTGTCTGGGCTGTTGAATAGGCTCCAGAAGTTGTTTTCTCTTTGCATGGAGATTGGGTTCCTGAATTAGTTGTCTGTTATTGCTTACATTAAGTTGTTGAAGCCTTTCTGCAAAAGAAATGCTTGTTACTAATGAGCCCACCAATACAGTGCTGTGCGCAACTTGTAAGTTGTAACAATCATTAAATGGAGAAAGACTGACCAGGGCATCCTTCAACGAGTTCAGACCCTTTGAGAACGTATTCAGCTCCATCAGATGGATAGATGATATCATTTTCTGCCAAGTCATTCCAAACATACCCATTCTTGTAGCTCCTAATTGAAAATCAAGACAGTAAATGTAGACCATAAGGAAAATTTAGCATAAGCAATCAGAGATTGTCAAAATGTAACACCAGCACGTACCTTTTGCAAGACCAGGAATATAGAGAGGGCATGCCTTTTCCTCTGAGAACTGTGAGCCGATCCGTGAAATCTATATCATGCACAGGACGAAAAACAAAGGAATGTCACAGGCAAGAATAACATTGAGAAACGAAGGAAAGAAGCAAGAATTCAATTGGCTTATTATTAATCCACCTCTCAAACGAAGGTGTTGATTGGCCAAATGGGCAACTTCCATGTAATGTGGGTGCTCAAGTTGGCCATTTCTGGATAGGTAGTAAACAACTTGAACCTTTTTTATGGGTTTGACCCTTGGTTGCTGCATGCACACTTTGACCCTGTCTGGGCTCGTTTCTGATCTTTCTCCTCTGCCTTTTCTAGAACGAAGATCCATATTCTTCAACACTTCGTTTTAGATCACTTTCTTTCTGGTCTCCAAGTCTACTACATGCACACGCAGAGGCCAGCTCCTTTTACTAGGACACAGAGTTAGAGATGATAAAGTGAAAAGGAAAGGTAACAAGAAATACAGAGAGGAGGAGAAGCATCAAAGGGCACAATAAGTACAAGTAAGGCCGAACTATATTCTACCCTTATAGATTAACCAATGTTCTATTTCTATCCTGGAAATTTTCATTTTTTCAATTTTACCACTATAGTCTTAAGAAGCTTTAGTTTTGTCCTCTTACATTAAACAACTAAATAATTAAAAACTGACCCTTTTTTAATTTTTTTCTTACTTTCTCTTTTTTATAAGAAAATAAATTTAAAATATAATATAAAATAAATCAATAATTAAACTTGAAAAGCACGCTATTTAATGGTAAATTAGAGGTAGCATTTTAGAAACAAAAAGGATGGAAATGGAAGATTATAAACATTAGATGTGGAAATGTAATGTTGGGGAGTCTACAAGGGTAACAACGAAGTCCACTTAACAAATAAATATCCTGATCCTGATCTTGACTTTGGATGCTTTTGAACAGAGAAGTGTCGTGAATAGAAAGAGACATTCGCAGAGGTTTTTTTTTTTTTTTTTCCTAATCTTTTTAATTTATTAAAATAATATTTTTATTTTTAGTTTTTGAAACTTACTTTTTACACCAACCTATTAAAATTATTTAAAAATACGAAAAAAAAATAGTTAAAGTGCGAGAGAATGTTCAAGTGGATGTAGGGTCAATTGCAATGCATGATATTGTTTTTTTTTTTTTCTGTTTTTACTTGGGTTTTTTTTCTCCCTTGGTCTGCACCAGACTTTATCTTATTAGAAAAATTTGATGGTGTTGTTTTTAAAAATATTTTTTATTTAAAAATATATTAAAATAATATTTTTTAATTTTTAAAAAATATTTTTATATGAATAAATTAGAATAATTTAAAAATACTAAAAAATTATTAATTTTAAAAAATAAAATATTTTTAAAATACAAAACCGGAGGAGTAGAATGGGTCACTGTATGTCGGTGAGCTTTTTCTGCGAACCCCTCGATTGTAGAACGCTAACACCTTTCCATATATACTTGACTTTATTGCTTAGGCGTTGCATCACATTGATCCTAGCTAGCTAATGTTGCAGGCTGCGCCTACAGCAACGACCACTTTACAAAAGAAACCCCCTGTTGCCTGGCTGGCCAAATTAGGGTTTCTTGAGGCTTTCTTTTCTCTGTCAGCTAGCTCTGCAATTGTTTTAACTAAGTACTAGTATAGCATCAAATAGTTATAGGATTACTAATGCGTTTTCGTTTTAATAAGTGGTGCTTTTGCGACTCCCAAGGCAGAGATTTCAAATTTACAGGGTTTGGGTGTCAAAGAGCTACACTTGAGAGTGATTTTCATATAGCTTGAGTGCCCTCTCAGCTTTTATATTACAACAAATTAATGTGCTAGCTATTGTTTGTTTGTTTGCTGTGCCAAAATAATCATGGTATCCAGGATCAATGATCACGAAATATTCTATAGTTTGGACTTCATGACTTCATTAGCTTTTTCTTAAAAAAAAAAGAAAAGAAAAAAACTGGAATACCGCATAAAAATGTATTGTTATACATTAGCCTTGGTAATTGTGTAGGGTGGGGCACTATATATATATATATATATATATTATTTTTAAAACTTCAAATATCAATATAAAATAAAAAAATTAAAAAAATTGATTAATTAAAATTAACATGAAAAATATTTAATCAAAGTTAAACTAACTCGGTATATCTCGCTAAATTTATGATCTAGATAATAAAATTAAAATAATTTTAAAAAAATATAAAAAGAATTACAAAATATTTTTTTTTAAAAAAATTATACTAACTTTTTAAACTTGTAGCCCGGGTTATTAAACTTGAAGCAACTAACATGAAAAAAATTATAAAATTCAATTTTTAATTAATTAAATATTAAAAAATAAATTTAAAAAATATCAATTAAAAAAAATAAGATAAAAAAATTATATTTGATTAAAGGGTAAAATTAAAAAGAAAAATCAATTTAGTAAAAGGATAAAAAATAAAAAAATAAGGATCAAAATTGACATGAAAAATAATGTTTTGATGTGAGGGTGGATTTGAAGAGAAAAATAAATTTTACAAAAAAATTAAGAAAAAAAATTAAAAATCAAAATAATAAGGTTAAGATTGGAAAGCATAATGTTGAATTGCATAATGAAATTGAAAATAATAAAAAATTTATAAAAAAAATTAAAAAATAAATAGAAATTCAAAGAATGATGATCAAATTAAAAAATATAATATTTGATAAACTGAGATTGAAGAATGAAACTAAAAAAATAAAAATTTTTATAAAATGATCAAAATAAAAAAAATCAAATAAATAAAGATTAAAGTTAAAATATCAATTATTTATAATTTTATAATTTTGAGTTATTTTTTTATTTATGCTAAATTTGCATTAACTTTTTTTTTAAGCACAGATATTATTATTCTAAAATCCAAATCTTACCAAAACTTAAACTTTTTAAATACAAGATAAATAATTTGCAGTGTAGTTTAAAACACAAGTATGCTTATAATTATTTGAAACGAACATAAAAATACATTTATTTCTTTTTTAATCGGTAATTATTGTTATCTATAACTAAGTATGTAATACGAGAAACAACGTTAGAAGTTTAAAACTACTTTACGTGGGTGTAGAATAAAAAATTTGGTGTTATAATAAGTATTTTTCAATAAATATGTCATTCACTCTAATGAAAATGGTGAGAGCAAAAATACATATAATGGTGAAATTTATTCGTGCTAGGAGATTAATTTTTAATGAATTTAAAATTAAATATTATGACAAACTAAAATGGATTATTAAATTGCAATATAAAATACAAAATATAATTTTTTTTATCTAAATATTATTAATATGATACTGATAAGAGTTATAGGAAATCCTCAGTTGAAATTAATAAAAGTGGCATACGTATCAAAAGACACAAACTTATCACCATTTGCGAACAAGCACATGCTGCAAAGAGTCGTTTGATGTCATCTATCATCGAGGAATAAGTTCAACACAATCACTGCAATACATAACCAGATGTTCGTGTATATATACTGTAATATTGATTGTTTGCTGATAATTATTTTTATTTATTAATTGGAGGAACATTAATCTTTTTTGCTAGGAGGCATGTTGTAAATGCTAGTCCAATATCATAAAAGAAGAAGAAGAAAGAGTAGAGTAAAGTCGATGTCAAATCAAATATGATACTCGACCGTCAGCTTAGTTGAAACAGATCAGATCGAAAGAAAAAGGATGAGAACCTCCATTATTTCACATGACTTGCCCCACACCAACACAAAACAATGGTAAATACCAAGCAATGAAATGAGGGAACGGGCCTCTAGAGGTAATATAAATTCCCTTTTTACAATAGAGTAGCCGAGGCAAGAGGGAATGTTTGTAGACCCAAGATCATAATTTAATCATCTCAATCTAGCTGGTTCACCATGACCCAAAATCCCACAAATTATTTAGCATGATCACAGCCCAAAAATATCGTGACATATTCTTCCAATCACTTCACATTTTCATCATAGTAGCCCTCACAACACTATTCATTTTAAAATTTCAAATCTATTATAAGTTTCTTGATGTAGCATGGTTAGATCTTCCACAATTTAGATTCATCATTTGGAAAAAAAAAAAGAAGAAGAAGAAGAAAAACTAGGACGATGCACACCTCTTGGCTCTTTGCGCAAGGCTAAATTGGTCGCGATCCATGCGACATTGAATTATCAAGTGGCTCTTGCTGTCCTCCAAATATCGAGCAAGAGTACTTGCTTGGATGCATGAAAAAGCCTTGCATGCACGGTTGTAATATGGGAGGAAGTACTGTTTGACAGGCACTTAGCCGTATGTGTGCAAGGGAGTCTTGAATGCTGCTAGAAGTGATTTTACACGTTAATCTTCTTAGTTTAATGGAATTGAATATCGTCCTCCTAGTTTATGGTTTCTCAGGAAAAATATATTCAATTTAATCCCTAAGCAGGGATGGTCAATGTTGGTCAAGAGATTATTTAATTATTTTTAATACTCTAAAGATTAGTGTTAATAAACTCTATGGTCCAGTTAATAATTATATTAACTCAAAAAACCATTCTTCATTGAGATATATATATATATATATATATATAAACTTTGCCTTAGACTATTAACATATCATATTTATATACAAAAATATTAATTTAAGAGTATTCTGGGAAAACGCAATTTAAATTTAAAAAACAAAACACAATTTAAGTGACTTGAGAGAGTTACGCAAATCATAGAAAATTTCCATGGAATAGTAAGAGTGGAGATAAAAAGAGCAGAGGGCGAGAGACAACAGAGAAGACCTCGTGGATAGAGCTAAGGTCATTCCTTTTTGAGGTGCAGTGGACTTGTCAAGTCGTGTCCACCACCTCTGGCCTGCGTACCTCACGTACTGTTGAATTCGATCCTTTCATTTGCAGAGATCGACATTTATTGTCCAGTGCATGCACTTGGCCTCCGACCTCCGATGATCGAACTTTTTTATTTTTTGTTCCGAATTACAAACTTATAATTCACAAATTAAACACGAGCATTCCCTAAATTATTAAGTTAGAAAAGGTGACATATTCGGGCTTGATTATATACTCCTCCCACCACGCATGGATTAATAATTATATTTTTGAATCGTTTTATTATTAAAAATAAATTTTTTAAAATAAAAAAAATATCTATATATAAAATATACTTTAAAAAATAACCCTGAATCAGCCGGTACAATAAGCCTCGGCCGCGGTACGCCTACATGATCTCTGGATGCTGCTACCCTAGATTTGTGAGTCCGTTTACCTATTTAAACCGCCGACTACTCGTTCTGGCGAGGGACCTTTAGGCATCGCAGGTCTCCCTCCAAAGGGCAACTTTAGAAGGTTGCATCAAATTGAATGGCCGCTTTCTTCTGGCCTGCCATTAGACAGATGTGACTCAAACCTGTTCCTTTACTCTTTTCACTTTGTGTGAAGAGTCCTCTACGGGGGAGCCGCTACACGTGAAGCCTATCCTTTTCATTTCCCTTTTCCATGTTTCGTTTGACAGAAAAAACGATGTCTTCATTAATCGAACAGGCATCGCCGAGAACACAGTCTACGGGCTCAACGTATGGGGGTCTGAAATACAGAGACTAGGACAAAGACAACATGAAAAGGGGCGAGGGTTTTGTGGAAACTCCAGCCAAATACCAAAATTTTCATGTTTGTTATTTCCATGAAAAGTTTGCTAGTTTCCACTTCAAATTTCTCAGCACGTTGGCTCTGGTTTACTCTTCTCCTTTAACAGACACGAGAACGCGTGAAACTGAAAGTCCCAAAAACAGTAGTTTAATCTCATCTCTCAGCTTGTAATCTTGCATTCCGTCCACAGCAGAGCTACAAGCCTCCAACAAAGCCATTATTTATAAGCTGCAGCAATGACCGGCTTTTGTAAACAACAAGCCCTACCGCAGTGACCGCAACAAGTAATATCACACGAACGTTACATAACGTGCATAGGGTACAAGAAAAAGAAGAGGAAATTCAAAAATCTCGAAACTGTGATGATGAAATAGTTGCATGTTAATTGAAACACAAATGCAAGGCATGCATTTCACCAACTCAGCTTGGAACCTTTTTTTGTCCAGTAGTTATGGCAAAATCTAGGAATGCACAAAAGTATACAGAGTACATCCAGAATAGACATTATCACACACTTAATTTTCCTAATCTAAACCGGAGGAGATAAAATAAAGCTGCAGTATATGAATCCAGCAAACTCCTTTAAGAATAACTTTAGTCAAGACTCGAGATAGCACTTATAAGTTCCGCATAACTAGCGAACACCAAATAAAGTGGAAACTCCAGCCAATACTTGGGTGTGGTCGAGAAAGATCTATAACACATGTATCAAAAGATTTGCAGGAGAGAATGATTGAACCAACGTTAATCTGTCAAAGTTACAAGTGTATTCGGGCAGTAATATGACCGTTGAATCAAAGCTTTCAGCTCCTTTCCTTGAGTACAGTCTGTCCATTCTAGGCCGCTAATAAGTTCGGGGGTGTGAACGAGAACGGAATTGTAAAATGTATGAAAAAAATGAATATCATATGCAACAGCGAGATATTCAGGTAAAACTTGCTGTGATATCACCGAGTGCATAACTAAATTACCACTCCATTACTAAGTGGCATGGCCAGAGCCAGAGTATCAACACACGTAGATATCTCTAAAGACCATTATATGAGTTGCACAAATGAATAAATAAATTAGGAGAATGGAATTGTTAATAACACCAAATAATTTAATGCATTTGACGACTTTAAGCAACCTACACAGTTGGAGCTTGGGCTAACATAAGAAAATGCAAAAATAGTCAAACAGCCCAAGAAACATTCCAGTGATTCTTGCAGTCAGAAACTTATATTTCTTGTTGCATAACAAATCCAAACAGAGGTTCAAGAGGAAATGTTAATTAGATGACAATGCTAACTTTATTGCAAGAAAAATTGGGGAAAAAAGCAGAAGAAATGCAAAACAAAATCAATGATTGAAAATTTTCACGACAAATTCTAAGGGACACTAGTATTGACCAACCACGCACAAAATTCCCTAAAACCACCTTCAATTCAAAGACACCATGAGAAAACCGGTTCTGTCCACAAGTCTATTTTCAAGGAAGCAAGAAAGTGAACAAACATAAACCTCTTACAAACTGATAGAGTGCATTAAAGCAGAAAGAATACAAATCCAGACGTATATTTATTTTGCCAAAACAGATGAAAGTTTAAAACACGTAATTTTCTAAGGCAGAAGGACAACGAAACTCTTTGCAACCCTCCACTGAAAATATTCACCACTTTGCTAATTAGCTGTTGAATATGGACAGATATTGACAATGCCTGAATGAATTGTGTATTTTCTCTCATATAGCACGCTATATTGAAACTCAGGACTGAACTTCCGTCTGGGATTCACCAACTTCTTTCCTACCAGTAAACATGCAAGCCTCTCACTCTAAAAGACCGGGCATCTTGTGAGTTAGCATTTCTGGTTGGCCAATGCTACAAATGCCTCACCTACAGGTTGTAAAATAACAGATCCTATCCAGATTAAAAACTGTATTGGTTAATGTGATCACTAACACCACTCAAGAACCCTGATGCACCATGATAAGGAATAAATGGAACAAAACTTGACACTTCATGTCCCAGATGGAAGCAGTGTACCAAAAATCTAGTAGACAAACAATGCAAAAGCATTTATAAACATGCCAGGGCCAAGAATGTCAACATAAACAGCTAGAAAAAACAGCACGCACCATTAAATGAAGTTTCATTCAGAAACCAGAATCCTTAAAGTCAGTTACAGATACATTTAGTTGATGTGCAGGATGATCTCTACTAAATGAATTTTAGAGGAGACTCCTATATAGGCTCAGACTGCAAATATACCCAGACCCTGATCGATCCCCAACCTTGCAAATTACATGTAAGCCTGTCAAAGATGGATTCTCTGAAAGTGCAGGGTTTCAAACCTGTACGTGCAATTAATGCATAGGGATTAATATGAATTGTTAGCCTTGTTTAAATCAAACATATGATCAGTATAACATAACCGCTGTCAACAAATTTTTTTTTTTTGCTTTATGCGGTTTAACGGTTCTTGTACCTTTAACATATAGATAGCACACACATAAACTGCACTTTAGGCATAAAATCACATGCCCACTACAAGGCTGAATGGTGTGTATCAGAAATTTTGAACTCTTTCTTTGGTTTTACCATAGCACTCGTGATATATAAAAATTGTAAAAACCCCAAAAGCACAGCATCATTTGACACAATAAAAAAAGACAGAAACTGGTGATGGTAACACTTTTATTCGCAGTAGAAAAATTTGAGAAGTCACAGCACAAGACCACCGATTGAAGTGTCATAAATTAGGAGGTCTTCAAAAGATGTTACCAATTCTACACCCGATTATCATCAAGTCTTAAGAAGCTATCAAATAAAGAAATGGAGAAAATCATAATAATGCGTATGAGGTTGGAAAGCCTAGGCAAGAACAAAATGAGAAGGTAAGAGAAATCTCAGCGACGTTTAGGAAATTGTTGGGCAAGCAATTTAGCGATCTCTGAAACTCCAACTCTCTCTTTGCCTTCCAACATGGTCCTTAACTTCTCCTCTGAAAGAACATCTTTCTTCATGCCAGGGTTCTGCAAGCCATTCATCCATTATTCGTCAATCACTTGCAAGAAATGTATGCAAGTCCATCAAAGAAAACATTTTCCGGCAACATTCCTATTGCTATTTCTAGTAAAACTAAAAGAGGGTAGTGACAATAGATAGAAACCTGACGATTGTTGAGCTTGATGAACCTGGTGATGAGTTGGGAGATATCAGAGGCAGGAGGATCACGAATCCCGAGAAATTTACCCAAGTTACACTTAGAGGATGGTGTCAGCTTGGCTTTGACTTGGGCATTAACAACACTCCCCCAAGAAGCATAGGCTGGGTGCTTCACTACTGCTTTCTTCAAACTTCTACTTGCCTTACCACCTGCTGCTGCCATTTTTCTTAAATCCTTCTGCTGCTGCACTGTTTCAACCTTCACCTTCAATTCCCAAATAAAAACTTGGCCGACTCCTGCAGTGCGAAGATTGAACTGGACACAAAATTAAAAACCCTTAACCCAAAAGATGAAAAAAGAATACAAAAGTCCATTTTGACAGCAACAAAGCTCCGCAAATCCTAATTCCCTATTTTCGCTCACATATAACAGTAACTAAAAATCTAAAATGAAAGCAGAAAAAATACGATGCAAACAGCTACAGACTACAAATTCAGTAACTAATAACATGATAAAATTATTGGATAAGCTTATAAAATATCAACTGATTAAGCAAAATTGAGTGAGAATTCAAAAATTGTTTATTTCATTTAGTTTTGGCAATCAAAACTCAAACCAGATGAGCAATCATTAGATTTTAAAGTTTGCTTGCTTCTTCATTTCCAACAGGCATCCAGTAACAGTAATTGATAAGGCTCTGAGACAGAGAGAGGGGGGAAGAGAGAGTACCTGAGGCTGTGGGGACCCAAGAAGAGAACAAGACACTGTGCTCGTTACTGGAAACGCTCAAACCCAAGACCAAGTGAAGAGACAAGGGAAACAAATAGGTGCTTGATGTGTAAGGGTTTTAATGTGGGCTTCATCTATCCGGCCCATTTTCCTAATAGCTAAGTTTTTAAATTGCCCTCTTGGTATTTTCTCCTTGCGACAATTTCATTTTTTTTTTATTACTGGAAAATAACCTGATTGATAAAACTCAAAATTATAAATATTTTTTCTTATAATAAATGTAAAAATTGCTACTTTAGAAGAAACTGGCTTCAGGACTCCTGCCATGCAGGCAAAGCAGATTGTTGTCCTCGTTTTTCTGTTGATTAATAACCATAAGAGACATTTTATGATCAAAGAGAAATACCCTTTGATTATCCAAAAGCTTGGTGTAGAGATTCCCCTCCTTTTGCAATGTCTTTGGGGGAAGGCCGCGCCGCCCCCCGCCCCCACCTCCCAAAAGAAACGGAAAAAAAAGGAAGGGCCCAGGGTACATATGCTTCTAGCTTCTAGCTTCTAGCTTCTGAAACGCCAACCTCAAAATCCTTCCATTCACAGAGAAAGGGTGCGAATAAAAATGGCTTGCTATTTACTGGTCTTTCCTTTACTCTTGCTTTTCTGTGCTCCATCTCCTTCTCTTGCACAGCCGTTTAAAGCTGTGAATTTAGGAAATTGGCTCGTTAATGAAGGGTGGATGGAACCTTCTCTCTATGATGGGATGCCTAACAATGATCTCCTGGTAATTATAGCTTTACTCTATCATCCTGATTCTTGATCATCAAAATATAACTCAGGCCTCATGTGTGAACTATCCACCACAACATCATTATATCTATCCCAAGCCCTCACTTCATTGATTAAGACCTCTCTGGACGTCTGAGTCCTTGAAAGACCATGCAACTTCTTTACTTTATTTTCCCTTCACTACCAGGTATAATTGTTTTAGACGTATTTACTACTAGTTTTAAATTAAGCTGATAATCTCTCTCTCTCTCTCTCTCTCACATACACACACACACCCACGTATATCTTATTGTCGTTTTACTAATTTGTGTTTTAAATTTAGTGTAGGATGGAACTCAAGTGCGGTTCTTCTCCACAACGCTACAGAAGTATCTTTGCTCAGAAAATGGAGGTGGAACCATTCTTGTAGCCAATCGGCCCTCAGCCTCTGACTGGGAAACTTTCAGAGTAACTAAAATCTTTAAACTAATGATCTAGCTAGACTTAGTACATCAGTGCTACTATTTACCTTTATTTGTCCTGGATACCTTTACTTTGCTGTGCTTTTAACTGGACTTGTAAGCATTGTTTATAATTTTAATCTCATGCTGCATGTTTCTCATCTTTATTTTACTGACGATTTTATTACACAGTTGTGGAGGATCAATGAGACATATTTCAACTTTAGGGTGTTCAACAAGCAGTTTGTGGGGCTAGAGGATCAAGGAAACGAAGTAACAGCAGTTTCAGATACTGCTGGAAACCCAGAAACGTTCCAGATCATAAGGAAAAATGATGATCAGAGTATAGTTCGCCTCCAGGCATCAAATGGACTGTTCCTTCAGGTTTTCCTTATTCTTTCTTTTTTTCTCAACAATAGTTCTTTTAATTTCTTTTATTTTTTTGTCATTTGAGCTCTGGAACTTTCACGGAACTAGTTTGTTTTAGATTGATGGTAAATCTCTCCTTTGGTGTACAAAATAAATCTGATACATGAAAATCATACCATGAATAGTGTATCTCGTGGACTAAAACATGATCATTTTAGTGGCTCCAGGCTCTTATCAGTTAAAAGAGCACTAGTGTACATGCTAGTGATCAACACTTTGGATCATTGTACTATAAGTGGGTCTTGTGGACTAAAATATGATCATTTTAGTGACTCCAGGCTCTTATCAGTTAAAAGAGCAGCAGTGCACATGCCAGTGATCAACACTTTGGATCATTGTACTATAAGTGGCGTAGCTAACTATCAGTTTAATACCCTTACCATATGCTTGTGTTAGCTTAATATATCATCCGCATTACATGAAGGATTACCATGCTTCTGTTGTGTAATCAGGCAATATCAGAGACACTGGTAACTGCAGATTATGTAGGCTCAGGTTGGGACGACGGTGATCCATCAGTCTTCAAAATGACTATTGTCAATCCCAACGCCATACGAGGTGAATATCAACTCACAAATGGTTATGGTCCAGACAGAGCCCCTCAAGTCTTGCAGGTAAAAGTTATAATCCATAGCATAAACAAGAGAACCGAAGTTTGTGCTAGGCTGCTAGCATTTTAGCTACTATAACTAAACCACGAATCACTTGCAAATTACCTGTTCATCCCAGGATCACTGGAACTCTTACATCACTGACGAGGACTTCAGATTCATGTCAGCAAATGGTCTTAATGCTGTCAGGATTCCAGTTGGCTGGTGGATCGCATGCGATTCGCCGCCCAAACCTTTTGTTAGTGGCTCTTTGAAAGCCCTAGACAATGCTTTTACATGGGCACAGTGAGTATCCTTCACTAAATGAAATCAATTGACGGTTTAATGTTGTTTTTTGGGAACCTTTTTCTGTACAGGTTCTATAAATAACTCTGATGATGGTTTACATATTTACATGTATATTTTTATGTAGGGAATACGGAATGAAGGTAATTGTTGATCTGCATGCGATTCAAGGTTCACAAAATGGCAATGGTCATAGTGGGACACGAGACGGGTACCAAGAATGGGGAGATTCCAACATTCAAGATACTGTGGCTGTCATCGATTTCCTTGCAGAAAGGTAAGACGATAAGTTTTTCTCTATACTTTTTCCATATTGTGAATTACCTTCCAAATCAAATCAAGTTGCTTATACATGAAAAATTGTTTGAATTCTGATGTAATGTTTGCTACTAAACAGGTATGCCAACAACACAAGTCTTGCAGCAATCGAATTGATGAACGAGCCAATGGCCCCAGGCATCAGTCTAGACACCCTAAAGAAGTATTATCAAGCTGGATACGATGCCGTAAGGAAGTACACTCAAAATGCTTATGTGATCCTCTCCAATCGACTAGGGAACGCTGATGCAAAGGAGCTCCTCTCATTTGCAAGCAATCTGCATTGCGTGGCCATTGATGTGCATTATTACAACCTATTCTCAGATTCATTCAGTAATATGAATGCGCAACAGAACATTGACTTTATCTATAATCAGCGGTCTAGTGATCTCGATACTGTTACCACTGCCAATGGTCCATCCATTTTTGTTGGTAAGTCCAAAACCAATGTTTACGCAATCAAAACCAGTACTTGAAGTTTTTTCTAAGACTAGTCTACCTCTTGACTGCAATTGAAGAAAATGCTCCGACTAGTTCAAAAGGTAATATGCTGAACCGTGTGCTGAGATTTTTGTAGGGGAATGGACTGGAGAATGGGAAGTGAACGGAGCATCGATGCAAGATTATCAAAACTTTGCTAAAGCTCAAATCGAAGTCTACGGGCGTGCCCAATTTGGAGGGGCATACTGGGCTTACAAGTGTGCCGCCAACTACTGGAGTCTAAAATGGATGATCGAGAACGACTACATAAAGCTCTAGATTCTGACAATGGCTATTACATCAGGACGTAGTAACTGGCTTTTGGGCTCCTTCTATGCATGAAAAAGCCGACAGTGCTCTTTTTTCTGTTAATTGTAACCAAGATTAATAATGGGGATTAATTTACCTCTATATCTATCATCTTGGTAGCGAAATGGCATCGAGTGTAACTGAGGATTTGAAGTAGACCTCTGCATATATTTTCTAAGTTACTACTTACAATTGGATCAAAACTAATAAATGAAAAAAGGACTAAGTGAGATTTAAAAAAGAAAAAGAAAATCACCTATTGTGTTCTGTATCTCTATTTTATAATTATTTTTTATTGATATATCAACAAAAGGGATTGTTTTAGCTAGTAAGATGTTAAAGATTTTTTAAATTGATGGAGACTATGGTGATTAGGCTGGTAAGTACACTTTTTAGTGATTTTTTATTGCTGAGAATTTGGTGCGGTCTAATGGTTTTTTATTGTACCTGTATTCGAGCTCTAATATGCACGATTGTCACCTCCGTTATACCTTACATGCTTACGGTATTCAATGAACAATGAGAATTAACTGTGATGCGTGCAAGCTGGTCCGGACACGTAAATTAAAAAAAAAATAAACCTTGGTTTTTATATATATTTTATTATGCTACAATCGGCTTTTATAATAATGGGGCCCATTAATAATGGTGGCTGCACCTGTGGTTGAATAAAAATTGGAAAATTGAGCTTTTCCTGCTGCTTTAGATAACGTGGAAGTATGGGAGCCTATGAGCAGGGCAAAAAACCATTTTGAATTAATTATTTTTACTCTCCTGTAGCATCATTGTGTATAAATTAATTATTATTTTTTATTTTATACAATTTCTAACTTTCTAAAAAGTGTACTTACCAGCCTAATTAAGTGATTATCTCAAGTTTTTTTTATAAAAAATACATATTTTCATTTAAATTTAAAATTTATTATGTAGATTCCAAGTTCTTCATCATTAGACCGCACCAAATTCTCAGCCCATCAGATTAGTTTCTTTTACCCTTTATTTATTTATCTTCTTAACTTTTGTAACTCTTTAACTTTAATACTTTCACAAATCCTTCCTAACCTTTATTTAATTTTAGCTAAAATAATATATTAGAAACTTAACTTATATTAAAGAATAAAATTGGATCAATTAATAACATAAGAATAGTTAAATTAAACACCTCAATATATACAACAGATGAAGGCATTAACTTTACAGCCATTAAACTAGGATTGTAGCTTACTTTAAAAATAATGTAGCTGTTAAGTCCCTTCTAGACTCCACTAATCTAAAGGCTTGGTGCGTATAAATATCTCAATATATACAGCAGATTAAGTCATTAACTTTATAGCCATTAAGCTAAGATTGTTGCTTCCTTTAAAATAATGTAGCTGTTAGGTCCGTTTGGAGAGCTGGAAATTGGAGACAAAGTCTGGGTCATGGTGTCGGTGGGGGCCACTAAATGACAATAACGCCCATATTCTGAATGAATTATTGGTATCTCCTGCTTCCTATTCATTTGTGGGCACTGATTGTGATTGCTGGACAAACGTTTTTTTTTTTAGAGATTTTAAATTAATATTTTTTATTATTTTGCTGTTTGAATATAAAAAAATTATTTTAAAAAATTTTCAAAACAGGCTTGTTATGTTCGTAAATGGGCGGCGGGTAAACCTCGGGCTTTAGGCCCACGAGGGAATATGTCTTTTTAAAATAATTTTTTATTATTTTAATGGCTCTACTATTATCACCAACCGTTCATTAAAATTTGAAACTATTATTGTATATCTTTAATGAGATTTGTTTACTACGAGTCATCTTCTATAAAGAGATGGATATTAATTATTATCTATATGACCGAGGACTAACCATTTGGAACTAAACGACTTCGTTTCGCGTAGGAGAAGACAGCCAGTAGAATGAAAAGAACCGATGAGAACCACCAATAATGCTAGGCAGTTTCTAGAGATCTACTGAACCAAATGACTGGTTCGATCACTTTTTATTTTTATACGTTTATTTTACAAAAACATATAAATAACTATTACAAATGAATTTTTAAAGCTTAATACCCTAAAAAATAAAATAAAATAGGTTACTTTTCTATGCAATTATGAAATGATTTAAAAATAATATATTGTCAATAAACAACTGATCTAACTCACGAAACTAACGATCTAAACATTTTCCAATTCGATTATGAAAACTATGATTGTAACTATTGTTATAATTGTTGTTGTCCGAACCTCATTTGATGGAAAAATAGTCACAACTTTACACACGAGATTAATTGGAAAATCCACCACAGGGTGTGCCCACGAAATATAAATGCTTTACTAGCTATTTGACTCTCTTTTTTGGGGTTGGATAGTCTTCTTTAATCATAAAAAATAAAACAGCGTTTTTCTTATATAAAAATCACTATTAAATTTAAAAATTTAATACTTTGAAAATTATTAGTGAAACTAAAATAAATTAATAACCTTTATTTTTAATTTTAATTAATCAATCAAACTTGTAACTTCAATTATATATTTAATTGGGTTCAATAATTTTTTAAATTTTTTATTATTTAATTACATAATAATAAAAAATATATGCTCACAAAGTTAATTAGCCAAACACATAACTCAATTCATGAATTTAATCATTTTCAGTAATTTATTATTTAAACTAATTAAAATTGTAGCAATTGGCATTAAATTTAGCTATAAAAAAAATACAATTGATGAGAAAAAATTTCAATAACCCAAATAAAAAAATTCATTGTCGGAATAAATAGGAAATTGTGAGGGGGAGCTATCCTGATATGACATGAAAAATAGTATTATTCCATGCATTTTAGTATTTTGTTAATTGTAATATAATAATGAAGGAGAAAATAATTAAAAATATAACAAATTACAAAACCATAAATTTAGAGCTTTCAATTAAGAAGTAGTGGGATTCAATTTTGTTAGGATTGATTTACAAACTTTATTGAAGTTTTAATAATTAAATAATTATGAGTCTTAAGTCTAAAATTTTTATACTTTAAAGAATACACTCTAAAATAATAGAAAACCATTATGTTGGATTGAAATTCCACTAAAGTTGAAATATTATATTAAACATCAAATTATATATTAGGTTGGTTGTCGTTAATGTGCATCAACCATATGCACCCATCCAAGATGTCAAAGGTTGACAGCCACCATTATTGAAAAAGAGTTGAAGGTGGCAACTACCATTATTGAAGAAGAGCTGGAGTTGGCAGCCACCTTTGTTAAAGAAAAGCCTCCATGAATGCCTATAAATAGAGGCATATATGAGAGAGCAAAATGAGAGAGAAAGATGTGAAGAGTTTTGTGAGAAATGTGAAGAGAGTAGAGAGAGAAAGAGCTGCAACCATTGCAGCAGCTGCAAGTGCAGCAAATAGAGGGCTAGGAGTAGAGTAGAGTGAAGTTATCATTTTTCTCCATGTATTTGTTTTGTATTCTTTCTCTAATCTCTAATAATATAGACTCTCTCCCGTGGATGTAGGCTATTTGCCGAACCACGTTAAAATATTGTGTCAGTGTGTTTGGCTTTCTATGAGCAAGTATCAGAACATTACCGGTCGGATTTCACAACATTATATACTACAAAAAATAAAATGGACATGCATACAAAACAACTCAACTAAAAGATATTAAGAAAATTATGAAATATATATAAATCAAATCAAATCACACTTTAATGTTGAAGCATACCTTAAAAAAATAGAAGCAGGTGATTGCCACAAGATTTGTACTCTATGTTCTTAAGATAAACTTTGGCCAGCAATTTATGCAAGCAATAAATGAAAATTGTTTCCGAGAATTCAACAATCATATATACTGCTTAATGTTAATGTACTTCAACATGAAATTTAAGTGAACTTAGAAAAGCTGACTCACATTCTCTTTGCACGAAAACTAAATATATACAGAAGATAAAAGTAGAGGAAAATAATTCAGAATTTCTTGATTTCAATAAACTAACAAAGACCTGTGTATATAAACCTTGAAAAAGAAGAAGAATTTCTATCTTTCCAGGGACAAAGGCTATACACACATGTATAGGCCTTGAAATAGTAGAGTAATTTCCATCTTTCCAACGGGGAACAAATCCTATACACACACATATAAGCCTCGAAAAATCTCTATCCTATTTGAGATGATTTTCTGATTGGATTTTGGTTTTTTATCAAGTTCACCAAGTTTTTTTTTTAAATTATTTTTTTATTCATCAATAATTGGTTTTAGATATTTTAATATTTATAGAACTCATATTAAATAATATTTTTCAAAAAAAGTCTTAAACCTAAAAATAAAAGTATTCCACTTTTAATTATGTCTCCAATGGGCCCAAATAATTATAATTATGTCTTCTATATATATATATATTATGAATACATTTCTTGACATGATATACAAATAAACGACAACTCCCAAGAGTTAAAATACGAGGAAGAGCCTTCCAACTCGAGATTCATATTTAATTGCACACTTTAGGTTGAAAAATGCAAATAGTAGATTTCAAACAAAATTTTTTATTTTTTTCTAGTTGATTTTTTATTAACTGATTATTACCAGTTGAGCTCCTAACTTACTTTTGAATAATTATGTCTAAAATCTAATTTTCTAATGTATTTTCAAAACTTCATCTAATAATTTATTTTTGTGATTTAAATTGATTATTAATATACTTTTAACATCTAAAACCACATCATTTTAGGTGTTGTTATTTTGTTACATTGTATCAATATCAGTAAAAAAAAGACTGATCCAAGGGTATATTTACCTCCAAGACCATAAAAATAAAAATAATGTTGTGTTACTTTGTATTCAAATTCAAGGAAAGTCAACCGAAGGGAATGCTGTTAGTGCTATAATGTTTTTTTTTTTTTTTTTTTTT
>SRLM01000046.1:713202-876023 GCA_015708895.1 Populus ilicifolia | reverse complement strand
TATAGATTTATATATATATATATATATATATATATATATATATATATTAAGAGGTGCCGTGAAATTTGTCCACCGCGTGGCAATCTCTTGAAATAACATGTGTTAAATAATATTTACTTTATCACAAATGTTTTGAAAACTACAACCATTCTTGTACAGTAGACACGTACAAAAGATAAGTAATAAAGGAAAAGAATAATTATAAAGTTAGCAATGCTACTCAAAGATGATGGCTCAGGAGACCAGGCACTCTTGTTGTCTTGGACAACATAAAATTACTAGTCAATTTTTTTAACAATTAATAATTACACTACGAGGATCATGAATAAGAATATGCTAAAACAAATATGCTAAAACAAATATTTTTCATTAAATTACTAAAATGATCCGAAGGTGTAAAGATGTAGTAATAATTTAGCCTCTAAAATAATTTTACGATACCAAATAAACCAAACAAACTCTAATTCATCTAATTATTTTAGAATCAGATTCTTTATCAGTGGTGAATCTTATTGAAAAGAAAAATGTTAAAGTGAATGTTAATTATGCTATGAGTTCTAGAGCTCAATATTTTTTTAGCAGGAACTAAAAGGTGAAAGTATAATACATATATAGAAACATGAATGTTGTCGAAGATTGGCTAGCTAATTTCAAGATGAGGAGAAACTTGTAGTATAGAGATAACGAGGGAGTTCATGACCCTCTGGAGGGTTTTTATTTAATTTTTTATTATGACTTGATTGGTTTTGTAATTACTCGTTTAATTTAGTTTTTGAGCTTAAATTCTGCTCTTCACCAAAATAAAACAATGTATCCCTTGATATATACCCAACAAACATATGCAATTCTCTCAATAAAAGATATATCCAAATAAGATCTATTTTAAATTGAAAAAAAAATAATAAATGACATTAAAGATATGTTTCTATTCCATCAATGATTTGATCAGCTTAATATATATCATAATATTAAATTAGTTTTTCTAATATTAATTATTGTTGTAACTTAATTTTAACCTATTGGCTTTTAATTTAATTTTGTAGGGTTTAAAATATAAAATTAAAAAATTAAAGATTTATTTCGATGAAAAGTATGATTTGTCAACTTGTGTGAAAATTAGGGATTACAATGTAACTTTTCCATTTTATTCTTATACTCAAGATAATCCTTACCTTTAAGATAATAATAGTTGTTCGCTTTCAAATTCAATTCTAATTCAAACTTCAAAAATGAGAATGAGTTTGATTGAAACTTTACTTCTCACAGGTGATGAAACTCTTGCAATATAAATACTGATCTCAATGTATGAAGAAAAGGAAAGGAACAATTAGAGAAAAACCTTAAAAGAAGAGTATATAAGAGGAGGCCATTACTAGAAACCCTAAAAGAAAAAAATATAAAAAAGAAAAGGGGGCAGCAAACCTTATACTAGCCATCGCCCCTCTTTAACCCTTCTATTTTTTAGTCTAGTCTTTCTTGACTTCCCCTTCAGCAACTGTATACCTAGTTAAATTTCCTTCCTTGTTAAAATAATTAACTAGTTACTGTTGCATGTATGCGTGAACTTTTCACGTATGGCTAGGCTAGGTCCAACCTAAAAAGAAAAAAAAGAGTTGGCTAGGTTTAGGCATTAGGCTTAGTCGACCCAAATTGTGTTTGCTAATGGTATGTTTGGCAAAACACACCCTTATACCTTGGTTATAATTTTCATGCCCGTTTTAATTGGATATTTAGCCAAATGAGTCCTTTTTCAATATAAAAAAATTCCAAAAATATTTGGGAATCTTCATTAATTTATTTATGGTCCTTTCAAACTTTGTTTTATTTTTCTCTTGTGTTTGTATTTTTTTGTAAATATGCTTAATCTATGAACTATTACTGTTAAAAACAAATATATTATGCAATGTTTTTTTTTTACTTCCATCTAAAAGGGAAAAGTAATAATAAAAGATAAACAAGAAAAAAGGACATAAAATATTTTCTTCTTCAAATTTATTTTTTACAAAATATTAATTGACGCCAGAGTTAGAAATATTGTAGGAATTGTTCATTGACGCCAGAGTCAGAAACATGAAAGGAAGAATAAAAAAGGAAAAAAGAAAAACAAATTCTTAGCAATTTTTGATAAAACCATCAATGTAACATGCCTTAGATAAGAGATTTAAGGGGCCATATCATCTTTCCTTCTACGTAACCAATTTTGTACCATATAATCTTTGTTGATCAGTTAGAGTTTCTAGTGATCATAATACTAGGCGACAACCCCTTAAACAAGACATTTTCTCCTAACAGAACAATATGTCAAATATATGTTCTTTTTCCAATCAAGATTATATTTTTAATTGGTCATCATGATGTCCAAGTGTGAGAATTATAATTGATGAAGTCATGAAAAACTTCAAATAAAGTATTGAGTTTATTTGTCTTTCTAGTAGATTGACGATTGACTTATAAAATAAATGCATTATCATAATAAAGGGGGCCAAATGCTTAAGTTAATAAATGTAAAAGGGGTGAAATGTAGGTGTGACAAGAACTAATATGTATTAGGAAGAACAATGTTATACACGAAACAAAAACATAATGAAGTCAATTGAACTTGTTTAAGTCTCTTACGTAGTGACTTATGATAGTTATAAATATCAGATGTCATATAAGTTTACATAGTATAGAGGAAAAAATGATAGAGAATATCTGATTTCTTAGAAAATTAAGTCAATGATTATTGTGTCACGTTTGCCATTAAATGATAAGTTGATCCTTGAGAGTAAATCATTGATGTAAAACATGTTTAAGCTAAGAGATTTAGTTCAAAGTTAGGCTTAGATATAACTATTGGTGAGAAAGTTGGCCTAAGATAGTTTGATTGAGAATGATAGTTATTAGTAAGAGAGGGTAGTCATTGCAAATTTAGGTTCTGTATAGAGTTTTATTGGGCTATTTTTTTTATTTTTTTTATTTTCTCCACCTTTGGTTGGGTTTAAAATAAGGATAGGTTAGGCTTCGTTTAGAAAGGGTTTTATTGAAGATGAAAGAGTTAAATTGGGCTTGGGTTGGGCTAAGAAGGAAAGGGTTAGGTTGGGTCCAAAATTGAGCTTAGTTGGAATGAAATTCAAGACTAAATTAAAAAATTATTAGAGAATAAATGATCAAAGTAAAAAAAAAAAGAGGAAATAATATTTAGGGTGTGTAACACACGCAACATGTAAAATGAGGTCATTATGTATAATGTGATATGAATTTCTATGATAGTCTTTTTTAGTGTTGTCTAGATCATCTCATTTGTAGTTTTATGATGGCGTGGTGTGTACAAACAATGAACACATGATGGTGCTTCGACGATGTATTCTCTCTGCCTTTCCTTTTCTTTATTTTTTTATTGCCTTACTTTTTCTGCAATTCTTCTCTCTTTTTCCATACTGAAGCTAAATTTCTTCTTCCTTTTCTTTTTGATGTATAAGCCTTAGGCCAAGAAAGGATTGGACCTAAAGTTAGGCTCGGTTGGGTCTGATCTTCATAGCTTGGGTTGGGTAAATTTGAGAGGATTTGGTTTGGCCTTTCAGGCTACCCATTTCTCTTCCCTCTTCCTCCTATCCTCCAACCTTCTTTCTTTCCTTGTGTAGGCCTTGAATGGACCATTAACAACCAACCTTGATTGGGTTTTTTGGAGGGGCTTGTTTAGGTCATTTTAAGTGTTTTTTCAGTGCACCATCATTTTTCCCCTCAACTATTCTAAACTACCATGTTGAAAGATTTAATTATTAGAAATAAATGGGACTTATACATGTCACATTACAAAACTTGTTTATCCCTTTAGTATAAGTGTTTTATACATGTCATATTAATGAACTTATCTATCATTAACATATAACTTGTCAAGAAGTGTTTCAAATGTAAGAATTGGTAAGAAAGGCAATATAGTTATAATATAATACGATGAATGAAAAAGTAAATATTATAGCTTGAGTATGATTTCAAGAATGGATTTAAAAGGAAATGTCCTATCAGTAGTTACGAAAACCTAAAGAATGATCTTTAATTCTTTTGGAGAAAAGTGATCATAGAGACATAAAGATAAGTGACCATGAAAACTTGCAAAAGGTACCTAATGCTTTTAAGTTACTTAGTAGTGGAAAAATGGAGATAAATGGTAATAAAGACTTAGAAAAGGATCCCTATTCTTTTGAGATAAACAATCACAAAGATTTGAAGAATTTAATTGAGAACTTGATATTTTTTTATGAAGATTTTATTGGAAATATAGAGACTTGTTTAGAGACATGAAGAAACATTAGTGGTTTTACTCCATACAAATTAAATATATTAGAGATATGATTTTTGAAAATTATTTGATTTTGGGACCTTTCCCTACATGCTTGCTAATTTTTTAAATTTATATTTACCCATGTAATGTTTTCATATGAACCCGTCACTATAAAATAGTGTTTTTTAATGGAAAATTCGCTTATAAAAAGAAAGTTCAGTCATAAAATTATTATGGCGGCTTTGTGATGGAAGAATTTTGAGCCCGAAAAATATTTCATGATTTAGTTTTTGATCGCAAAATTATTTTATTATTTAAGAAAATCATAAATAAAGAATTTTGTTTAGAGAGAATTTTAATTTTTGGTTGAAATTTGTGACAAAATTGCAGTTGCAAATTGTCATAAAAATAACAAAATAAAAAAGTGACAAGATTTTGTTTAGAATTAAAATTTGATCCTTATAAATAAAAGTAATTGAGTATTAAGGATAGTCATGATTTCTTAAATAATTATTTTTTCTAAAAAATTTATAATAATAACAATAACAATAACAATAATGATAATGATAATGATAATCATTGTTATTATCATCATTATTTTTAAATAATTAATTACCATTAATATTAATCCCACCATTATCATTTATTTTACTTCTTGAGAGTAACGCCATCATCTTTAATTTAAATAGTAAAAGCCATCATCTTTAATTTAAATAGTAAAATAAGAATTTTAAATTACTTCTTAGTTGATGCATGCTTTTTAACGAAAAACTTAAATGATATATAATTTAGATAAAGTATGATAGAATAAAATGAGAAGTAACACTACGTAAAATGAAAGTGATTGAGTGAAGAATGAAATATAGTGCAAGAGATAGAGGAAAAGAGAATGAGTTGAATTGTAAAGAGAACGAGTCAAAGTGACAAGACGAAGGTGGAAGAAGCGAAAATGTATTCAAGAGGAGGACGGAGAGAAAAAGAATGATGGAGAGGATGAACGAAGTAGAGAGGGGGAGGTAAATTTGTAAAATGAGGGAATTTTATTTTTTTAAAAAAAGCTTAAATGTTTGTGACTGCGCATAATTTGACCATAAATATTTCACAAATGAAAAGACTTCTTGTTTTTTTTTCCTTTGCCTTAAAAAAAAATAATTTTTTTTACTTTGAGTCCATTCTTCTTATATCCCCCAATATTTTGTTCAAGCGTGAGATAATTTAACAGAAAAGAAAAGAAAAGGAAAAGGAAAAGAATATGCCATCATGGATCACGCTAATATTTCCAAACAATTAAGTGAAATAGTTATAAAATAAAACAATTAGTGCATTAATTAAGAGTGTAAGATCCAACGTTGAGGGTAATTGTTTTCAAGTAGGACACCCCCACATCCCTTTTTCCATTTCAATAATTCCAAGCCCCTTTTGGTAATGCGTTGTAGATGGAAGATGGGTAAGTTTTGAATTTTTTAAGTTTTGAATTTTTTAAATTTAAAGTTAATTTTTTTATGCATTGATATTAAAAATAATTAAAAAAATAAAAAATTATTTTTAAATATTTTAAATAAAAATTACTTTAAAAAATAATTATTACTATATTCTAAACACCTTTCCATATCCGGATAGTTGCGAGCACTATCTTTGCTTCTACGAGTAAATGAAACTCAACGCAATTCAGTGGCCAACAAAAAATGTGTCTCGCTGTTAACAGGAGCACGGAATCACCTGGGATAGTATGCACATCAAAACAAAGCAATGACATCCTCAGCACGAATGATCCATATACCTTTCTTTGCTAGTGAGCCCGTGACACCATTAACTTGTCTTTTCTTGTGAATGAAGATGACAGCCTATACCTTCTTGATCGACAGAGAAATTTAATTGAGAAATTGCTGTACCTTCCTCGTTTCTTCAAACCCATTAAGTAGTATCCACCGAGTGATTTGATTCAATTATTCAACTGAGTTGATTGCACTGAAAGATGTCCACTAATCTCCAAGATTTTCCTGAGAGGAAGAACCCCAGCCTCGTTAATATGATCCCAAAATCTCAACAGGACCAGGAAGGTAGATGCAGAAGTCCTTAACTGATCAAAAGTACTACTGATGGATCAAAACGAAGGTGGCTTCATAGAATTTTGGAAATCTTATTTGATGAATTAAGGAAATCTTAAGTGTAATTTACAAAGAAAATTCAACTAGGTTTATGTATTATCCCGCAGATAGTACACATATTTTAATTGAAAATATTGATGCCTTAACAAGAGCATTATTGTGTTTGTTTTTTACTCATGCTTTGACGTAACATGAGTTTGTTTGCAAGCATAAAGAAAATCACAAGTAAACAAATAACCCTTATAAAATACCAAGAAAAGGGTGGAGAGGAGACAGCATTCATAAAAGCAAAGAGAGCAAAGAAGCGTGACGTGGAGGTGTTACAACCCGGTTCCCGCAAGCAACGGCCTAGATTCTCTCTCAGTCACCCCTACCCCAGTACACTCCTCCCGTTAATTATCTTCTCTCATTTCCTTCCATTATCCCTCTCACCGTACGCATCGCATCGCTCTTTCTCTCTGAATGGTGAAAGAAGGGAACAAAGAGAGAGAAGGTATGTTACTAGGGAAGCGTCAAAGGGGACCCATGAGAAGAACAACAAGCATGACTGGTATTTCCGTTGATCTTCCGAGCAACGTGGGGGCTGGCTCATCTGAGCCTTCTGATGATGCTACCCAGAATCATCAAATGATCATCAGGGGTCTCCATGCATCTGCAGGACTCGAAGAAGGGTCTCTTGATTATTACAACAAAAACAACATGATGGATACTTCTTGTGGTGGCAATACTAGTGGATTCTTGCACGATCAACCTTTCTTGGCCTCCATGCTGTCACCAAGAAACCACCATAAGAGCAGTGGCTCAGGTAATCATTTTGTGGAGGATTCTCATTTCTTGCGGACTTGTGGCCTTTGTAAACGCCGGTTGGCTCCTGGGAAAGATTTATACATGTACAGGTATGTATACATACAGATATATATATATTTTCGAATTATTTCTTAGATATATTTTGTCTTCTTGAAGGGATTTTTCTCTCCACTATTACCTTTTCCTTTGTTTTCATTAATTCGGAAGGATTTTTAGCTTGGAAGCTTGGTGGACATGTAAAGATCTACCTATGACCATATATTGTTATTTTGCTTCGTGAATGATGAGAAATGAAAATTTTAGCGAAAAAAGAAAAGGTTATGTAATGAAGTAAAATCTATCACTAGCTTCCACTTCTAGCAAAAGAAAATCATTTTATATCGACTCAAGAAAAAAAAAAAAAAACGATATCTTCTACAATAATATTACATCCTATTTTGTTCAATTATGATCTAGTGTATTTTATTCAACTGAATGCTGAAGTTAATTTGTTGTTAGATTCTTTCGTGTTTTCTATATATATATATATATAAGATCCGAAACTGATCTCCTCATGCCTGATGCCTCCGATCTAAGCTTTCCTTTTCATTTATTTTTTCCCTTCTTAGTCTCAATTGATTTGCAAATTCATCTCTTCAAATTTTGATATATTTTCTCTACTCCTTGTACTATACCATGAAAGCCAAAGATTTTATCAATTAGCAAGGATGAAGATGATCGGATGATTCTTTTTTCTTCTTCTTCTTCAATGGAGTGCTTAATCGTATTAAGTACTTTCTCTTTTTCTATTTGATAATATTGCAGGGGAGATACGGCATTTTGCAGTCAAGAGTGCAGAGCACAGCAGATGAAACAAGACGAGAGAAAAGAAAACCGCAACGTTATGATAACATCAAAGAAAGGAGAACGTCATGCATCAGCATCCACCAGGAGCTCCAAGTCTTCTCGTAAAAGTGAAACTGTGGCTGCTGCTTGACCTGAACTGCTTTTTAAGAGACAAAAGATCATGTGTCATGAATGACAACACAACGTTGTAGAATTTCCTGGGAGAGATATAATTATCGCATAACCCAATCTCCTCTACTAGTAATGATCAGACCAAATGTATTTTACATGCTGGCCTGCACTACAGTATGAGGAAAACAATGTTACAACTAATTATTATGTAAAATATTTTGGAAATCATTTCGGAAAAAATATATTTGAAAATGAATGTGGCTACAGTTATTGTATGGAGATGCCAACGGAACTTGTTCTTTGTCCTCGGGGAATATGTTCATTCCCATGTCCTCTTTCGTTAAGTTTCATGGTCACAATTTATGTCCTTTGCACTTTCATTTTGGGTTTGTATCCAATTAGAGGACTTGTTCTGTCACATATGTAGGAAATTATAAATAATATTTTTCGTATGATCACTATTATATTGAAAAAGAGAAGCTAATTAGATGAATAGTTCCTTATAGAAATCAAAACAGATTTTTTAGTTTAACTGGAGTTTTCACTAAACTGACTGTAGACGATCATCTAACCTTTACGTGCCACATTAATTAAGAGAAAAAAATTCCATAGAATTTTATCTATGTTTAATCACTTTGCATTTAAAAATTTTAAAGTATTTATATGGGAGTTAAAATATTTGTTTATTTATTTAACTTCATGAATTTGAATCTTAGCAAACCCTTATATAATCTTGGGAGGGAACTTAGGTAATTGATTCATATTAAAAAATATCATTGTTCTACTTTTTTGTGTTGCGGCTTAAAATAATTTTTTTAATATAAAAAAATATTTAAACATTGTTATTGTGTTTTCACTTGAATAATAATTATAAACTTAAAATATAATAATGTATATAATATAATATTATTTTTTAAATATTGATACAATAATATACTAGATTATCACTAGAATTCTAAGAAATACTAATAGGATTTTTTATTGATATTTATATGCTTATTCTGTCAGTAATAAATTTACTGATAGGTTCATGAACAGAAATTCTTTGTTGGTAAAACTCTTATCAACAATTTTTGATGTATCGGTGATTTTGTAGATAATAAAAATACAAATAAAAAATTATCCAATTCATTTCATTGGTATTTTTCTTAATAATTTTTTTATATAATTGATAAAAATACTGCATGCAATTTTATCGGTAATCAAATAGTGATACAATGATTTTTGCAGTAATTTCTTTTCAACTCTCTATAATATATCAATACTAGTGTTTATATTCTTATTCTATCAATAATATTGTCATTAATTATTTAAAATATTTTAAAAAAATCTATTTAACAAAAGCAGTAAATAATTAAATTAATATAAATCAACATTTTATAATACTCAAGAATTGAGTTACTTAGAAAAAAGAAAAAGAAAAATAACTCAAAAAAATTGTAACAAATAAATAACAAAACAACAACAATGATAACACATAAATAAACCAACTAAAAATAATTTTCACGAAACTTAAAAAACCTATTTCAGAACCCATAATCTAGAAACAAAAAAAATAATTTAATTAAAATTAAAAAAATATTTTTAAAAAATCCAACAAAATTGATCTCATATGAAAAAAATCATAAAACAACATTCATATAATTATTAAGAATAAAAAAATTAAAAATATAATACAAAAAAAAGAAAAATATAATCTTAATGTAATTGTGAATGAAGCTGGTAAAAAAAATAAACATATTAATTAAAAAAATTAAGAAAAAAAAAGAAAATGAAAAAAAAACATATTTGTGCATAGAGAAGAAAAGGAAAACAAGAGATGAGTTAAGAAGAAAAAAAAAGCATTAATGATTTTTACATAAAAGAAAAAAAGAGGAAGGAGAAGGAAAGTCGTGTCTGATATATAGCATGGAATATTTTAATTTTTTATTAGAATATTTTATTGATAGTTTTATTAATTAATAATTAAATATTAGTATTTTTATTTATTTTGTCGATAATTATGTATCTAATATATATATATATAATGGATACTAGCATAACAGATGCAATACTAATAATACAATAGAAGCAGACCTAGCTAAGTCTAGAGATAGGTCTCATCATATTGTTTCAATAAAGTACACATAAGACGTTTTAAATTTTTAGCTAATTAGTACTTCACTTTTTTTAAAATCCAGCGAGAGGTGCTTGTCGTTGGCAATAAAAACAAAACGGCCAAAATAAAATGAAAAAGACTGTTGTCATATTTGTAAGTTTTTTAGCACCATGTAAATTATATTTTTTTAATTAATTTTTTATTTAAAAAATTATATTTTTAATAATTTTAATTTAAATATATTTAGAAGTAAAAAAAAAACTTTAAAACGTAGTTTAGAATGCAAGTTTCACTATATTTTTAATTTTTTATTTGAAATTAATTTTTTATATATTAATATAAAAAGTAATTTTTTAAAATTAAAAAAATATTATTTTAATATATTTATAAACAAAACACTTAAAAAAAAACCCTTCAATCATTCAATCAATCCACGCTCCGAATCAGACCCAACTTTCATTATCAATTGAAAATTTGTTATAATAAAAAGCACAGATCCGCCATCTGGTGGTAGTTGTTCCAATTAAAGTTGAAAGAGACTCATTTGGAGTTGATCGAGTGATTGATATAAATGGCCTGTAATGCTGCTAAGGTGTCCTTGACAAATCACATACTCTTGGTGGGACCACGCACTTTGGGATATACGTGTCCATATAGCCTCGTTTTATTTTCTCTTAGTATTGGTGGGTTCTGATTTATTATTATTAACATAAATATTTGAGTTAATTTGTAAATATTTTAACTAATTTTATAAATTTTAAAATTAATAATTATATGAATTCTTAATATTTTTAAAATTTATAAAACTTAAATTAATAAATTTTAAAAAACAAGTTCCAAATTAAATCAATTGAGCTACAATTCTCCCTATTGTTATGATGAGTTATTTATTTTATTTTCTGACTGATTTTTGAGGATCCAGGCTGCCTTCTGGAATATTCAAGAGCAGGGATCTCACCGTCCAATGAATTTACTACCAGGGGTCCAAATGTAGCCTATCATCATCACCATTGAAGATTCCTTGGACAACCGTACGAAGATTTAACTAGCTAGATATGATTTCATTTTTTTAAAAAATAAATATTAATTTAAATATTTATCTGTATTAGTATTTTAAAAAATAAATTTAATTTTTTATTTTTATGTTAAATTAATATATTTTTAAATTATTTTGATGTGTTGATATCAAAAATAATTTTTGAAAAGCAAAAAATTATTAATATGTATTTTAACAAAAAAAAATTATTTTAAAAAACTTATAACTTTACTTCCAAGTAATCTACAAGATTAAAAAGATTCTGAGATCCTCAAGGATCAACTAAAAAGTCAAATATATATTGTGATAAAATTTATTGAATTGGTTATAAATTTGTTAAATGATTTTATAGACTTGGTCTGACATGGTGTCATTTTTTTTTAACCATATGGGATTTGAAAATTATGATTGGAAAATATTATTTTTGTTGTTTTAATTATTTTTAGATTTAATTATTAATTTTTTTTAAAATCATTTATTATCACCTCTTATCGTTGACAAAGCTTGGAAGAAAAGCTAGTAATGCAAAACAACTAGAAGGAAACAATATGAGCTGATTTCAAATCATAATTTATTTTTTTAAGGTCTATGGACTCAATCAACAATAAGTGAACTACCAGCTGTCTTGTAATTTATCAACAAATATATGATTTCAATATGTATTATCTCCCCCAACACAACTTGCCTCAGACGCCATATCATCCTTTTAAATCACTAAAAATATCAAATGATTTCTCTCTCTTTCGGCTAATATTAAGATGCTACCAAATCTTGAACAGCGAAGATGGAAGGATTTGTTGTGAATTAGTCAAGCCATAATAAATAAACAATCCTAGTTCGTCTATGCACACCATATGTAGATACGAACATGTATGTTTCTAGATCAAATTAATGAATGTTTAGATGTTACAAATATATTTTGATAAAGAAAAAAGAATTTATAATTTATAATTAGTCAAACTAGAATAAAAACTATTACAAGTTTGAAACTTGATCAATGTAACCCAACTTGTAAGTTTTATATTTTTTTTTATCTTTATATTTGATAATTTATGATTTTAGTATTTATTTTTATTTTCATTAGAAATGTTTTAGTTTCAAAATCCTTATTACTGAGCTTCTATCTCTTTACTAGAATGAGGGGGGGAGGTCATAAGAATTTAAAGGTGATGCAAGGAATTAATATTAGGATATATTAGGAGTTTTGTTCGTATTTAGTATATCTTGAAGGTCTACCTCAACATGTTACTTATAAAATTTAGTAATAGAAGTTAAACTTGTGCATATTTATAATATTCATTAAAAATTATTATTATGATATATTCAACTTGCTCGGGTTTATAATATTTAAATATATTAAGTTTATAATTTAAAAAATATCAAAAGTTAAGTTAAATATAATTACAGGTCCAAACCCGGACCAGCTATATCCATGAAAAATTCTAGTTTGGCTAGTGTTTTTAGTACACATAAATCAATAAAATTATATATTTTAATTTTTTTATTATAAGTTTGCTTGATTTTGAGAATTTTAAAGAGTAATAAACCCCATAACTTTTACAGGATTTTAAAATTTTAACAAAACCCCTAAGTCTAGAAGGATTTTAGCTCATAAAAACCTCGTTTATCATTCTCTTCTTGGCTGCATCAGGTGGTCGAAATTTTAGACTTGTATTTTGTAGCTATAAAAATTCTATCGCCCTTGAGGTATGAAATGGAACCATCCATTTGGCGGCCCAGCAACTGGAGTACAGTGCTGTAGGCATTGGACCACATGTTTGGACAGGCTATTCAAGGCCTTTTCGAAGAACCAAAAGCAAAAACAAAAAATGCTTTAAAAATAAGAATGGAGATGCGGGGTATCGATCCCCGTACCTCTCACATGCTAAGCGAGCGCTCTACCATCTGAGCTACATCCCCTATTCCCTTTCTGCTCGCCAAATAGATATTAATAAATTTAACATTTTAATTAACCTAATCAAACCCCTGTTTTCATAATAGAATCAACTTCATTTTCTTCTTCTTTTTTTTTTAAAATAAAAAAAATAAAATCATTCAAGTACACGTCATCCTTGGAGTGTTTATTTTAAATTTGATTGATCTGTCCATTTACACAAAAATCCCTCTTCACAGAATTTTTTTTCCTCATCTTTAATTGTTCCGATTAAAACAAAACTATAGAGATGCTCTTGGAACACATGAACATCTATTTCGAAAATGCCATTGTCAAGAGCACACCTAATTAATCAAGATGGTATTTTCAGGAGAGTACTTGATTGATTTTTCTAAAACACAAAATTTAAATTGAAAATATTAAAATGGAGAAACCGAAGTGGGATATTTTATAATGAAGGAATTATTTTCAATCAATTAGATCTCCATGTCTCGTCTTGTTATAGCAAATTATTCTTTTATGGGAAAATTACTAGAGTCTTCTAAATTCTGTTAGCAGGCTTGATGTAGAGAAAATGTTTAATTGCATGGGCTCCGCCTCGAAAAAAGAGCCCAACTACATTATAAATAAGATATGTTTTTTTTTTAATATTTTAATATTTTTAAATGTATAAAAAATCTTTCAATGTATATTTTAAATTGAAAGACGGCAGGATGTGATTTTAAATGTATATAATTTGATCCCCGAAATTGTAGAAGTAGTACATGTTCAAGAAAGAAGCTATACTTCTTTTAAACATTATAAAAATCCCAAATTTACAATAATACCTTAAAATTCACCTAAGCCCCCGCATAGCAGCGCGGTTAAATCATCTGGTTTTAACTATTTTGGTAAAGTTTTTGGAAGGCAAAACAAATGTGATGGATGGACGATTTGAGGGAGAAGCCTCAGTTTCCTGCTTCAAAACTCGAGAATTGTTTGTTGTTGCGCTGCGCTGTTACAAATTGATGGATATTCAAAAACATATTGGACATATCGTGACAGTTATACGAGTGGACGATGTTCAGTGCTGGCACCGGAGCCCGTTCTTGATCTTGTTAGATACTGCATGAAATTACATGGAGCTCTGCCATAATACTAGAATGGGGTCATATTATTTGGGACAACATTACTCAAGTGTCGTGTGGCTTATGTCTATAAAGAGGGTGTGGAGATATAATAGTTGTTGTTTTTAAAAGTGTTCTTTATTTCTTAACTCAAATGAGGGTATGAAGGAGAGATGGCACCAGGAATCAATATCTATGATTAACCTAAAGAAATCAGATTGGATAGATTTTGTTGACGAAAAACGGCTATCTTTGGGTATAGATTATCCCAAATCCTCGTATCCAACGTGGAGAATCATTTCCCTTGATAGCCTTCCTTTTGAAGATACCACTTCTGTTTCAAGAAGATATCGTAAGACCAATCCTTTCAAAGATATTGTTAGGCATTCATTACTCAATGGATAGCGGAAAATTGAGAGAGAGAGAAAGAAACACAGAGAGTTGAATCGTTTCCTGTGTTCTGTATGAGTCACGATCTGGTGCAGAAAATTTATACAGGCCCACGGCATTATCTCGAACAGTCTAGGCCACCCACCTGCCCTTGAGGTTTTCAGGCAACTTAAAAATAATCACACAATCCAAAACTTGTCAGCCTGAGATGATAATTAGCCCCACGGGACCCGATTGATTCCCACAAAGAATGAATCGTCCTCGTATATATTGGTTGATGTAACAACATAATTTTGGACCTTATAGAAGGTTCAAAAAATGAGCACTCCACATGTATGGCACTGGAGAGAGGACAGATAGCTGGGGACCATTGAAATTTTCTTGCCTCTTTTCTTGGCACTCCATGAGTGCTTCAGTCAATTCGAATATCGATATCACGTAATCAATTATTAGAGGTATAAAAAACCGGGGATGGAAGTTTATGTATTTACTAATGATTTCAAAATTACCATGATTATAAACTAAACAAATCGTGACTTCATACTTGTTATTAGTTTTAGTTTGAAGAAGGGGGGGTTCAGAAGGGAAGAAAAATATAGTTTAATGGTATAGAATGAAATAACTACACGACTTCTCTGTGATAAACACAGTTTATGGACAATTTCCATGCATATTTTCCCTTTCCAATAGAAAGAGGTGCCTGGTCATGAAAGAACCAGAGCAAACGGGCTCCATGAAATAAACAATAAACTCCATACATAACATTAATATCACACAGCTATTACATTTATATATATGGAAAAAGCATCTCTTAACCACAGGATTAGTGAAAGAGAAAGGAAAAACGGTTGGCTGTTTTAGTTCCTAGACCAATCTTCTTCCACTGTTATCTTCTACTAGTTCACTTGTATTCCAAAATCATGTTGTTCTCAGGAGCTAACCCAACACAAGCTCTCAGTATGTTCTCAAGCATTGCACGTTGCTTCGACAGTGCATTCACCACTGGTGTGCCTGGTGGAACCTGTTTTTTTCCCCATTAGACAGTTAATACAAGTTAGTCACAAGCTCTCAGTGATGAAGACAACAAGTCTGATGATATTATTAAGATAATCTGACAAAGCCAAAGTGAGTATTTAGGATCGATTCAAGATTACTACGATTTGATTTACATCTTGTTACTTAAGTAATTCAACTACTCGTGTCAAACTGAGTACATTGGCATGAACAACATAAATGAAGTACTGGCTTTTTGGCAAGGTAAAAATACATTAACCCCAACTTCCCATTTCCTTTTATTTCAAAGAACAACCATCGGTATAAAAGAGTAGGACTTACAAGAGGAGCCTTTGTGAGGTAACTGAGAATAGTAGCAACTGGGTGGAAAGAGTGAAACTTGCCCTGCATATAGAATCGGTACAAGGTCAATCCACAAAGAAGTAAATTAGTTTGCCTAACAAAATCAAACAGGATCAAAAGTTTAGTGCAAGAAAACAAACCTCTGCTTCGCCTTTGAGCTGGATCCTTGTGCTAAGTTCTGCAAGAAGAACCAAGTCGAGGATGATTGGTGCAGCCAAGAGGGAGTCTTCACAGGTGTTGTGCAGCACTATAGTGTTTTTCCCACCCATGAATATCTCCGAGGTGTACTCATCCATAGCTCTCTTGCTATCTCCAACATATGGCACATACTGCATAAGTAAAATACAAAACAGAAATTAAAAAAGAACAAAATAAAAAAAGAAGAAGATAAACTACTTCAAGAGCAAGAATTGGAAAAAGAGTTGAGTGTGTAACAAAAGTGGGACCAATTACCTTGATTACTACAACATGGTCAGGATGTTCACCAGGCTCATAGAGGATGCCATTGCTAGAGACCATGTCATCAACAACATTGCTCTTGGAGATTTCCTTGGACCGAAAAGTTTGAGGTGCTGATAGATTCATGCCATCATTGTTTCCCAGATGGTTGTAACTCACTATTGACGTTGGCTGAATCATCACAATCACAAACACCCCGTCAATGTCACCACAATTATTGAAAACACAATTAGGACAAAAAGTCTATGATTCCGCTATCTTAATGTAATACCTTAATACCGGCCCCAACAAGGAAATCAACCAGAACAGATTTCATCTTGGTCTGACCACTCTTAAAGTCATCTCCGCCAATCAAACTGTTCCTCTTAATAGCCAAATCAACAAGTCCTGTATTTATCAAAAACCAAAAAATTAAAATTGTACTTTGACACTTCTTAATAACCAGCAATATTTGACCTTTGAAACAAATAGTGGGATTTTAAGGTTAAAAACCTGGAACAAAAGTGTTCTGTGGGCTTCCATTTATGAAAGGAATATTTTCATAAATGCAAGCCAGAGCATACAAGGTTGATGGGGATATCTCTGATTCATCCTTCTCCACAGCAGCCAAGAGGTTATCCATGGTGTCATTCAGCCCCACAACAATATTACTGTACCTCTCTGTGTTGGCAGTCCACAACACAACCAACTTGTCCACCTTGTTTTTCTCCTTGAACTCCCTAGTTAATTATGAAAAGACACGACCACATTGATTACTTTTCCATCTAAGGAACAAAAAAGCCTTTTTCCAGTTACAGAACCGGAAAAGTTAACAGTAATTAAAATTAAAATGCTACCTAATGTCTTTGATAATTTGCTGGACTTGTTCTTTCTTAGTGCCTTTGATAACATTGTTAGCACGTGAGTCTTGATTGGCAGCAATGAAATCAGGGTCGTAAATTCCAGGGAGTGGTGTCATGGATTCCATGTAGGGCCTCAATTGCTTTTGCAAGTCAATGTCGAAAACCTTGGCCCTCGCCATGGCATCTGCTAAGTTCATGTCACTTATGTCCCATCCCCCAAATACAATATCATCTGGGTTCACCTGTATTGTTTTTTAACATTTCAACATCAGAATTTTTTTTAGAAAAGTTAGGGTTGATTAACATCATAGTTGATGAATTAACTCAAAATATACTACAACCCTGGGGAGGAGGCTCTTGAATGGAGCATACCATGGGGAGGAGGCTCTTGAATGGAGCATAAATCTCCTCTCCATTGAAGGACCCAACCCTGATACTTGATGCCTGGGTAAGTGAGCCAAAGTAATTGGCTTGTTGCACCTTGTCCTTGGTTGCCCACGAGATTCCTCTGGAAAATATTCAACACCTCACGTCATAAAATTAATTAAAAATTCCAATAGCAAAGAAACCATCTAAACATCAATCACATAATTTTACCAACTAAAAGGAACCAATTTTACATCCCTGATTTAAAGCAAAACACAAATAAAATACTATAAAAGAAAGAAAGAAGGGAAACTCACTCTCTGTTGGCAATAACACCACCAGTGAGAGTTGAACCATTGTTTCCGCCCCACCCCACAAGCATAACACTGTCAGAAAAAGAAAAATTAAAACATCACGTCAAGATTTTAAGATTAACCCACAAGGGATGAGCCTCCAATTAAAGAAGATGAACAAAAAAAGAAAGAAGAAAAGAATAGAATGGACTGGAATATGGTTACAAACCCTAGTTTAGGGACATGAATATCAGTCTTGAATTCATATTGGACAGTTTTGGGCCTGACAGTCCACTGATAAGAACCATTTTTGTTCTCATGAACAAGTTCAGTGGTTTCGTAGTTGTACACGGAGTGAATCTCATCTTCAGTGTACTTAACGTTAGGACTCTCAACCTTAAACTTCTCAATAAACATTTTTGCTTTCTTTGCTTGCTAGCTAAATAAAACAATGTATAGTAAAAAATGGAACCCACAACCGAGACTGCAAAAACTACTCTCTTTTCTCAGCTTCCCACCCTTTCTTCCTTCCTTGCGTGCTCCGTCAAAGGCCACCCGAAGCTGTGTATAAATAGATGAAATGAGAGACACGTGTCTCCATGTTTATGGATGTGGGCATAGACGGACCCCACCTTACCTTCGTTTTCATTTGCCCCATGGTCTCAACTCTCGAGTGAAGCTAGGCCATGCAAAAATGTGAGAACTGAGAAGAGAGACAGGGGGATTAGACCGCGCGTATGACAGTGCACTGCCGGGAGAGAGAGACAAGTGGCTGCGCTTTCAACGTGGCATATTCCCATGAGTGCCAGAGTTGCCTTTTTACTTTTTAGTGGGTCCCGAAATAAATAAATAAATGAAGGAAGGTCCTCGAAGGCAGATGTTGTGAGAAGGTGACTCGTGAAATTCTTGAGGTGAAAGCCTGGAAAGGTCCTGTATCACTATTATCCCAAGCAACGGTAGCGTAACGCGAAGGTCTCTCTCTACTTGGCCCTTTTCTAGTCGGATTTGTAGTGAATACGTGCTTATTAACACGTGAGGATAGATGGATTATTGGCAACTTCCATGGAGATATATATTACCGAGGTTTTCGCTATTTCCAAGTGGAATTTCAATCCCTAGATTTATATGTTTGTTTTGAGGGGGGAAAAAGAGAGGAAGAAAAATTAACAATAATTCTCTAAATTATATTAATTGTTTAAGTTATATCTTAAGTTTATTTTGTGGTTTATTTTATCTTACTTCTTTTCAAAAAATAGGCCTTTAAAAGTAGAAGATTCATTGATTATTTTCATATTAATCCCTAAAAGTAGGGAATTTTATTTATCATTATGATACTATAATGTTAATCCTTCAAAATAAAAGATTCTAATGATTTATAAAAAAACACTATATTAATTTCTAAAATAAAAGATTTCAAAGATTTTTTATTTTTTTATTGATGTTAATACCCGAAATAAAAGATAATGTTTGTCTTTGTCAAAATCTAAAGTTAGCCTCTAAAAATATAAGATTTTATTGATTTTAAAAAAATTGTTTATGTTAGTCCCTAAAAGGAAGCCTTGTCAACTTTATAAAAAACATTGACATTAATCACTAAAATAAAAAATTTCATCAAGTTTACAAAAATATTGACTTTAATCCCTAAAATAGGAGATTTTATAAAAAAAAAACTATTTATAAAAATAGACTTCAAACCCATATAAATGATAAAAATTAGGCTTCAACCCTACTCTAATGAATATATCTAAAATAACCCAATGGGCGCTCAAACTCATTAGGACTATGTATGGTCAAGTTGACCCAGCTCAAGTCCACTCAAAACAAAAGATATAATATGCCATCAAATAATCATGCAACAAAAAAAAATCTGCAAATAAAGATAACAAAAAGATATTAAAATTATCATGATTATAGATATTGGAAGTTTAAGAATCAATATGGACAAGGTTGCAAAGTTTGGAAGTTCAATTTAATCAATTAAAGGCATGATTAGAGAGGAAAATTAAAAATCAAAGTAATATTGCAAAAATTAAAAAGCTAGGGATTCAATTAAAGCTTGGAGGGGTTTAATTGATCCAATTAGAGGTTTAATCAAAAAAGAAATCCAGTTTAGAAGTCAATTTGATGAAAATTAAAATGATTAATTGTTCAAGGATCATAATGTAAAAGTTGCTGAACATGGAGGTGTGAAATTGACTTGATTAAGAGTACAATTGAAAGAAATCCAATATTTAAAAATCAATCAAAAACCAAATTGAAATATTATGAGACCAATAACCACTTTATAAAAGACGCTAAAGTTCAAATATCCAATGGAAAAAGGCCAGATGAAACTAAAAAGATTTATAAAGATTAGATTTAATTAAGGGTTCAATTGTAAGATTTCAAATATTAAAAGAAAAAATCATATTTGAAAAAGTTTAACCTTAGGTTTAACAAAACAACAATATTTCATATTAAAGGAAATGATGTATTTCAGCTAAAAATATGTATTTTGTGTGAAACAATATCATTTTAATAGTTTTCAAACAAAAAAAATATAAACCATATGACATGTTATCTCGTATGATTTATCGTTTTCAAGCTTCTCCCTAAAAAAATTGGTCTAATTACCACCTTTTAACCTTTGAGTCATTCTTATCTTTTTATCAATAAAAAAAACATCAAATCAATAGCTATAATCATCCTCGACAAATATCAATGACTGCTAATTATTTTCTTTACCCTTAATGATTTTTAAAGAACCAAACAAAATATCTGCCTTGCTATCCAAAATACCAAAAACAACATTTACACTTCCTATGCTAGCTCTCAAAACAAAAAAAAAAAGAAAAAGAAAAAGGATACACCCTTATATGCCATCAATGGTGTGGATCCCTTCCAAGGAATGAAGGGTTGGGTTCCTCTAGATGATGACCTTTAGAACCTTTTCTTTTCTCTAATAAAACCAACACCTTACCTAATGGAAATGACACTAAACCAAGGACCTAACTTAAAAAAATCATAAATTTGATATACAAGTTTTTGCTATGTTTTTCTTAAAAAAAAAACTCTAAGTGTAAATTAAGAAACTTAATAATAACTAAAAGCATAACTGGAAATATTGAATGATTAATAATAACTAAAAGCATAACTAGAAATATTGAATGATAAATATAAATTGAGATATTTGATATTGAAAAATTTAAATTATTTTCCTATATTTACTCAATTTATTAATTAAAATTATTTTTTATTAAATAAAATGATAATAAAAATAAACACACCAGAATAAAATTGAATAAAATAAAATATTAAAAAAATATTATATAAGGATTTACATATTAGAAATATTATCTAAAATAACTTTTTTGAAAAATAAATTTAAAATATAAAAAAATTTATAGATCAACTAAAATAATATCTTAAAAAATTAAATACATCCATTTTTTAAATCATTATTTAAAACTAGCTAAATAAGCAAAATAAAAATTATAAAGAAGGGATATTAATTGAAATATAAATATAAAATTATGAAAAAAATATTAAAAAAGATATCAAATAAAAATAAAAATTTAATTTTGAACTATGAGAAATATTATCTAAAAATAAATATTTTTTATTTTTAAAAATAAAGTTCATCTGTATAAAATAAAGAATGAGGGTGAAAATTGAAATAAAAAAAATTGAAGGGCAACCAAATTTTTTCATTTGGAGGGTTAAATTGAAAAGAAAAATAGCTTTAAGAAAAAATAAAAAAAAATAAGGACTAAATTGAAAAGGCATTACACCATAAACTTTGATTGAATGATGAAATTGAAAACCAATATAATTTATACAAAAAGACCAAGGGAAAAAAATAAAAATCAAAAGAATAATGACTCTATTGGAAAAAAAAATTATATATGACACATTATAATTGAAAAACTAAATTGTAATCAAACAAATTTTCTTATGACCAATCAATAAAAAAATATAAAAAAAAAATTAAAATTAAAATTAAAACACTAAAAATCAGGAGTGTTATATTTTCAATATAATATTTATTGATGTCAGCTATGTGTAAGTCAAGAGTATTATTTCTTTAAGGATTTTTTTATAACAAAATTAATAGTATTTATGGATTTTAATATTCACTAATGACACCTACTTGTCAATTAAGAGTATTTTTTCCTTAAGAGCTTCTAAATACCAATCTTATTAGATCTTATCCCATGTAGAACAACTCAACATGGTTACTTCTTAAATGATCAAAGATAAAGGTACAAACAATTCCATTCAATGAAAATTACAAATGAACATCGATTTTATAAGATAAAAAAGCCTAAACAAGATGTTATCTACAAATCATTGTCATATAAACTAAATGTTTAACGACCTCCTCCTTCTTAGGGTTTTAAGTTTAGGTTTAAAAAAGCCTAATGAAACCCTTTCAATTATTGATTAACATGACTTGGTAAAATATTAATAGTCACAAGTTATGATTAAAAGTAATTGGATATAAAACTAATAATTCAACAAAATTAGAAATGATAAAGTGAATTAAACTATAAAATAATTAGGTTTGACTTTTAATATAGGATTTAACTTAAAGTAGGAAGCCCATCATTGTCCTATAGAAAGATTATTGGTAAAGTAGGTATAGTAAACATTTAGAAAAAAAGATAAGTTTAGCAATATATCTTATCTTTTATATGATGTTTTAAAACGATGATATCTAGGGCTGAACATTTTTGTTTCGATCCGGTTTTGAACTAAAATAAACAATCAAATTGATTTTTTTAATTTTTCAAACATAACTGAATAGAAAATCGGTTTAAATAGATTAATTTCGGTTCAAACCGGTTTTTTTCATTCCAAACCAGTTCAAACCTAATGGTCCTTTACCAATAATAGTAATATTCCTCCCTCTATTTTGGACCATTAGTTGGGTCTGATGTGACTTTTAAGGAAATAATAATCCTGTTCCCAAAATATTGTTTTGCCCATCCTAAAACACCTTGCTGCTACATCACTTGTCATCTCAGATGCTGAAATTTGAATAAGAAACAAATAAAGCATAGATTAGTAATCAGCAGAAGTAAGAGCCTCTCTTCTATCTTTAAAAAGAAATAAGTGTAAGCAAGGGATTGTTGCTGATGGTAGAGACTAACACTAGAGATGAGATTTTTCGATGTAATAAAGATTGGAAGGGGCTTTCTTGGTGGACTTGATAGTCCTTTACTTTAGTTGTTAGGAGAGTTAACCACAAACTCAGTAGGAGAACTAAAATCCAAAAAAAATCCTAAAAGGACCAAATCCATAAGAGAGGGGAGAAAAAGCACAGCAGAGCAGAGAGTGAAAAGGGAGAAAAATCAGAAAATAAAGCAAGAGTAAAGGGGGAGATAGGTAGAGAAAGGAGGGGGCAGCTGATGGTTGAATGTTACTTTAGGGCTATAAAATATTCTATTTATAATTGTTTTTTTTTCAAGTGCTGGCTGGTTGAACCACAGTTCATTTCAGTTTGGTTTAATCAGTTACAAACTTTAGAAACCAAAACCAAACCGAATCTGAAATTTTTTATGATTTTTAAATCAATTAATTCAGCTTTTTTAGTTTTCTCAGTTTAATCTGTCTATCAATTTTTTTGCTCATCCATAATGATATTTTTCTTTTAACATAACCAGTCTCGTATCTCATATTGTTGAAAACTAGTTAGGATTTCTAGTAATTATAATACTAGGTGACATCTTCTCTTTTTATTTTCAATCCATTTTCCAAACATAAAAACAAACTTTTATTTTATGGGCTCACTGTAATGTTAGACGTGTCAATCTCATTGAAAAAAATGAAAAATCAAACTGCAAGTAATAAAATAATATTATAAATATATTTTAAATCATAGTTTTAATGAATCTAAACTGAAAAGGAATAAAAAATAAATGGTCTTATAATTCGAGAGTAGAAACTTGGATCTAGCATTCAAATATTTACTTAAAAATAAGGGTCTGCAAACATGTTGCTAATCCATTTTTCTTTTCTTTAAAAAACTTAAAGGAGGCATTATATTATGTGCAGTGAAAAACTACATGTTTTTTTTTTTATGATCATTATATTTATGTTATTAGTAAAAGAGGCATTGAATGTTCATTAAATTCTCCTTTTGTGTCACTACTTGGTTGTTTTATAAAGTAGGTGGAAAACTAGAATTTGATTTATTTAACATTAAAAGAAACTTATTTTTCAACCTTTATTTGTATCTAAAAACATCATAATGACCTTAATAAACAAGATAATAACCTTAAATCAACATTCAATCTTCTAGAAAAACAAAAAATTATTTCAATGTTAAAAAAATCATTTATAGACTTGATCAACTTTCTTTGCATAAATGAAAGGTTAGAAACACTATAGTAAAAGATTTTTTGATAGACAGATTGTGGACAACTCGATTTCTTTCTCATTATTTTCAATGATCTTCTTTCTCATCTCTTAAATGTAGTGACTAACTAATAAACAAAATAAAAATTTGAACCAAAACATAATAACCATTAGAAACAAAGACAACACATGAAAAGAAAAAAACTTTTAGGGCTAAATTAATAAAAAAAACTTGGTCTATGTATGGTGAAGACAAAAAGAGCTATGTATTCATTTTAATTTTAAGTTTGATCCCAAAAGTCTTGGTTGTTTTGAATCAATAAAATCAAATTTTATTTAATTAAATCAAGCATTGACTTATGACTTAACGTTAGGAAACCTAATCTCAAATCAATTTAATACCAAAGGATTAGATTGAGGAGAAAAGAGTGAAATAGCTAAAAAACTTTTAAATGATAAACAAGAGAGGTAGAAAATAGAAATAAAAAATAAAAAACAATGTTGACAGAAAAAGCTCCACACTAACCTTTGCAAATTTGGATAGAGCAAGGAGCAAAAATCAATGAAAAAAGAAGAAGATTGGGCTAGAAGAACCATATGGTGACTCATTTACCATCATATAATGTCTCGTAACAAAGTTTTCATTGAGATGATTTGAATATCATAAAAAATGATAGCCCTTGAAGATAAGAAAAAGTAGCACGCATCTTTATAATGTAATAACTCTATTTATATGTTGAAGTGTGTGTTGCACACCATTTAATTTCTTTAATTCTCAGTGTTAGAATATTGATATTAGGATTAAAAGGATGATAAATGGTAAATTGAGATTCAAAATCATTTAATTTCTAAATTAAAAATTTCGATTATTTTATTTTAAATTTCTATTTCAAATGTTTTGTATTTTAAAATCTAAAATCCTTAAATAACTCTTTGAAACCTTTTAACTTTTGAAACGAGTCTAAATTTTATTTTGGTCCTCTCCATGTATCATTTCACTCCCTAATTTTTTTTTTTGAAAATATACTAGAAATAGATTAAAAATAGATTATGATAATTAAAATGATATTATTTTAATTTAAAAAAAAACTCTTTGAAATTGATCTAGTTAGAGCTCACCTGGATTTAGTTAGGTCAATTAGGTTATATTATATATATAAAAAGACCTCGCTTGAAATAGGCTTTACATTAATAAGTTGATGAGTATGCCTATCAGAACTTGTTTAGTTTAATAACCATAGATATAATATAAAAATGTAAAAATATATTTACTAGAACAAATAGTATAAAAATATTCATGAGAATACAAATGGCCAAAACATATACATCATAAAGATCAAATCGAAGGCAATGGATGTAAACGACAAAAAGGTTAGGATCATGTGATATCCAACAGACAAGACCCCTCCATCTTGTTTTTTTCTAGGAAAATTAAAACTAAGTGGCTTTAATTTTCAGCACTGTTTAAAATGAATAAAATGGAGGTTGCATCTTAACTGAATTTGGTTAGGTTAACCGACACGTATCTATAAAGTCATCTTAATTTGACAAATTTAATAATTATTTTGAAAAATCAGTAAATTTAATAGAGAGAGAGAGAGAGAGAGATCTCGAGCTGTATTATTTATTGATCGACGACCAGTGAATTGGTTTGTGGTAGATGTGAGCCCGGCAAGCATGAGTGGCCACTATCAGCAAAAAGCCCCAAGAAAAACCCATGTTAGTGAGGCCCCACATTCTTGCGGGATAAGTTAAGGGCCACATTGCATTCCTTTAGACAAGAGGTATTTCATTAGGCTTTGGCTTTCTTCTTCTTCTTTCATGGTAGTGCCAGAAAACTCTTGTGGTTCATGCAGGCAATGTCCCTTTCTTTCTATAGGGTGTACCCGCTGTAAAAGGGCTGTGTGAAAACGACCATGATCACATGAGAGATTTTGTTGTTTTCACTTTACTGGGAAAGTGTTCATCAGCTACTGTCTCTGCTTTCCATTTGATACATAATTGCCCTCGAGAGTCCAGACACTTCCTTGCTTGAAACACTAGTCTCCACATCAAACACTTGCGTATGAACGTCTCTGCTTTCCAAGGCAGGATGGTTCTCCTTTCGCTCCCTGTATCTTAGAGAATCTCAACTGAGTAAAAAATATACGAGGTGGATAAATAAGGTTTCGTTTCATGTCTTTTTATCAAATTGATTTTTCTCGTCCTTTGAATTAATAAAAGCAACAAAACTATTGAACATGTCTAATCTATGGTTGCAAAGGATATGGTATCAGCATGCTAAAACTAGTATGAGAATATATGGGCTATTAAAACAAAGAATAAAACAGAAAAAAGGGTGTGGCTGCTCTTGGACCACCAGTACTGTCCATTGAGGTGCTGATTTACTCGAGCACCAATTATTCATGGTCATGAGTACGCCACTGAAAAGTGTAATGGTAATTGCACTATCAAGGTGGATGCATGGTATTGAATGTTTTAGTTTTGATTGAAGTTCACGCGATGCACATCACAAATTCGTGGTCCTGCCCCATTAATTTCGCTTCCACGATATAGGCAAATCCAACAGCGAAAGCTGTTTATTTTCCGAACGCGCGCGCGCGCTGGTTTGGTTCTTCGTGTTATGATTGTGCGATAGAGCAAGATTTTTTTTTAAGATGTAAAAAGGGTACATGTGTTATTAACGTTGTTTTTACCATTAAATTTTTTTTAACTAAAACTAAACATTTTATACATTTATTTAATAAAATAAATAAAAAATTATATATATCAAAATTTATTAATTACAATAAAAAATTAAATAATGAGATGAAGATCCATGTTAGGGTATCTAACCTCGATAAGCTCTTCAAATCTTTTTTTATTGTAAAAAAATAATTTAAACTCTTGAAATATTTTTTTTCATGGGTTCTTTATTTAATAAAAAAATTAAATGAATTAAAATAAACATAGACTATCAACACTAAGATTGTTTATTATGGTTTTTATAATATGATCAATCAATAATTTTTTCTTTTGCTTGTTATTTTTCAACGAGATTTTCTATTTTTTTCTAACCTAAATATTGAAAAAATTAACAAAAAAAACCTTTTGAACTAAAATAATTTTTTATGTTGGTTTTAGATTGGTCACGTGGTTCCTTTGTTTTTTATTTGTCATTTTCTATTATAAATCTCACTAATAACTCATTAAATTGGTCAAATCAAGCATTATCCAAGCACTGTGTTTGTTTCTTAACATCGCGAGGATCTCATATCATGCAAACCAAAATAAATAATCAAATCCACCTATAAATCAATATAATTTAAAAGGATTAAATTGAAAAAAAAATCAATTAACAAAAAATAATATGGAAGCATTGGATTGAGAAAAAAATCAACAACTAACTTTGATTTTTTCAAATCAAGAATTAATATATCATCAAAAAATTTTCTCAACACCGAAAGAAAGGACCCTGTACTTAGTTAATCAAAATATATTACCAAGCCCAACCCTAAATTAACATAATATAAAAGAATTAGATTGAAAAAACAAAAGTCAAGTGATAAAAAAAACACTTGAGGTGGTTGATTGTTCATATGAATAGTGTTTCCACCCCATGTCTTTTAATTGTATTGATAATGTATACTAGCTATGTGACCCACACTTAACTTGAGTCAAATATGTTTTTCAATAAAAAAATTAATATAAAGGCTTTTCCATTGTGTTTTGGACATAAAAATTTTTTAATCATAAATCATACTTATATTTAATTAAATAAATCAATATTTGATAAGAGAGAATTAAGATTAAGATATTTAATCTCATAAAAAATTACATGTTAAAGAGAAATGGAAAAAAAACATAATATCAATCCCTAAAATATTAAATGTAAAGGGATAAAATTTAAAATAAACCACTTTTATAGAAGTATCTAAAAAAAAAACTTAAAACCCATATTAACATTTGAAATCTCTAATCTTGGTCATGATATTGGGATTAGTTTTTGTTAAAGAATACTATAAATCATATCTTGAAACTTAACAACTTAAGCTGTTGAGTTGAGATTGTTATTTAATATGGTATTAAAGTCTTAATAACCAAACAGTTACAAGTTTGAATTTTACTATTTCTATTCATTAAATAAAAATTAAGTACAAAATAATGTGGGTCTGTACAAGTTTGAAGATCAAAAAACATTTAATTAAGAAGATGTGTTAGAGAATAATATAAATCATATTTTGGGACCTAACCTAATAGTTTAAACTATTAAGTGTAGATAGTTATTTGACAACCTCTAAAGAAAAAGAAGAAAAAGAAGAAGAAGAAGAATCCTCTAAAAAAGAAGAAGATGAAGAGATGATTTTGAGAAAAAAAAAAGTAATAAAAAAGGATCCTAAATAAAATTAACATCAATAAAAAGAACGAGGATAAAATTCAATAAATTAAAATAAAATATTAGAAATGAAATTAAATAAAAAATTCAAATAGTAAAACATATTTGATCAAATTCATGATCACTTTTTTTTCTTTCTTAATTCAATGCATCTAATATTATTGGATAAGATAATTTTATTAGATCCAGTCGAGTTTATCATTTCAATCAAGATTTTATTTTTACTTTTCTAAAACACACTTATCGTTTTTTTATTTTTTATTTTTTTAATGTTGAGATTTGTTTTTAGATCTACGGCATAGAACGGGCACGAGATTGATAGTATAACTAATGTATCTCATCCTCCTTTCCTTATAATTCCTTTTTTTTTTAAATAAATAAATGAAAAATTCAACCCCCTTGTATATACAGAAACTTACATGACCTCAACGTCAGTAATTCGTCCTCGCTTATTTACCGTGTCTAAAAAAACTTTGAAGGAGGCGACCTCTTTGAGAAAAAAAATTCCATATACATAAAATGCTTGGAAGATTGTGTTTGCATGAAATAGGGAAAATGCTTCATTTTTGTTTTGTTTTTGCCCACTTCTTCACAAATTTTGGTTTCAGTGGTACCGTGTGAATTCGAATTTTGATCATGTTTTGTTTGTGAGGCGATGATAGGATATATAAGTGCCTGTCAAGGCTTAGTTGCATGAAACACATTTTGATCTCAATTATTTTACACTCTGTGGTTCAATTTTCCGACGGCCCTACATGGGCAAAACTCTATTATCCTCCATTTATTTTAGGAATGGTTTTTTGTTTTGGTCATGCAGAGCATAAACTCAAGATTCACTCTCTCTATGCTATGAGTATATTCTCTCAAGAATTCGAGCAGCGCTATTTCATCTCAAAATCCATCTTGAACAAGCTCTTTGAATAATATCCAATTATCTGACTGTTCTTGCCTATCAATTAAATCCATTTCATCAATATTTAATATCCAGCGAGGCCCTTTCTCTTTTAGGATCAATCTTCGAGTCCTTAAATTCCCTTCAAGCTGTCTACTAATTAGGATCCAATTATCTGACTGTTCTTGCCTATCAATTAAATCCATTTCATCAATATTTAATATCCAGCGAGGCCCTTTCTCTTTTAGGATCAATCTTCGAGTCCTTAAATTCCCTTCAAGCTGTCTACTAATTTTGAACATGAAGTCATGTAAACATGAATTTAAGTTTACATGGTAGATTCAGTGAGTCTTCACATATATGGAATGCTCTGGTTCTTTGTCCATGATCATAACCTTCTTAAGTTGTTAGAGCAGACAACCAAGCGAGCTTTCAGGAGACTGAAGCATGTGAATTGCAATAAAAGAGTTTGGTAAGCATCACTTTTAAACATATTTCCCCATCATCGGTCGCTCGCTCACTCCATAAAAGAATAGACTAGGTAGCTCGCTTTTAAGACTTTGATTCAACTTGCAAAAGAAAGGATAAAAAAGGGGTTAAAAAAGAATAGCATATCAACGTCAAAGATTGAACGTTTATGTGGAAATTTTGATAGGACCTGGTTTACGTTTTCACGTGTACCGTTCTGTCGCTAACAAGTGATTTGCCATGTTACTATCGCCTTGAATTGTCCAAGCGGCTGCTAGGACTTGGAGGCTAAAGAGATTGAGTTGTAATTCTCCTCGTCCTTCCTGTGCATGTCATTCACTCTACCATTGGAGACTCATCACCAAGGATCTGTATATATTGAATTTTCAGGAAAGAAAATGCATGAAATAATTTGTCGTTTCATTAAACTGATCTAACCGAGTTTATTACCTAGCTCCAAATCCCACTCATGGAGGCTTATGGATACATCAATTAAGATATGACTTGTTTACTTTATTTAAAGATAAATTTAGTTTTGTTATATAATTAAAAAAGCTAATTATATAATCCAACGTATGCATATTCTGCTTATTCGCAAATCTTATTGATGACTTCAAAAATAATTTCAGTCTATATTTATGCTTTCATTATGATAGAAATTTTTTGAAAACATTTTCCCAAAAATAAAACAACTACATATTATTTCTTAGAATTTATTTATCTGAGAGGCTGGGGTTGGTGATAAAGATGTGAGAAAAGGAGGGGACGAGAAAAAGCTTTCGTATGAAGATAAAAATATATAGTTATTGAAAAAGTCGAAAGTATTCAATTAATAAGGGGGCTGTTGAAATTCAGTTTGCATTAAAATTATATATAAAAATGATATTATATATTGAATGGAATTTGTATCTAATATAATAAAACTTCATGGTTTTGAACAACCAGAAAAACTTTGAGACAAATTAAGCTTGTCTGGAACGTCAGATATTTTCTGAAACATAACCTTTAATTCTCTCTTCTTCTTTTTTTGTAATAACATAGCAATTAAGTTTAAAAGCTCTGAGATTAGCTTATGAAATAAATGGTTGGAATTTTAATTAAAAATATGCTTGAGAGTGTGGTAATGATTGCGATTTAAAATATTTTTATTTTTTATATCAAGCCATCAAAATAATTTAAAGATATTTAAAAAATTAATTAAAATAAAGAAAAAATAAAAAAATATTTTTTTTCAAATATTTTTAAAACAGAAAAATAAATACACTATGATTTATTGATGTTTATGTAATCATGAAGCATGTCAGCTTGCATGGCCTAGAGTGAAAGAGTGAAATTAACTACTTGTTTTAGAGAAAATTATGTGAGATAATAACCTTTAATGATGAGTAATTACATTCTTAATTGTAAAATAACATGTCAATTGGGTCGGGTTCCAAGGCATAAACATGTTTTATCACCATGCTGTGTATCTTACAGGTCATGCTAGCATTAAATACAAAATACTAATCATACCGAAGGAGGGCTAGTAAGTAAGGAAGAACCCAAGTAGTTGGGTTAGGGTATGGTCATTCTGCACCCATTGACCCAAGACTACGCCCAGACCCAATGAGACAAGTCTTGTCCGAGAATAGAAGACAGATCATGGTGTATGGCCGTGAACCATGGGCAATAAAGCTTGTGGGTCATGTCTCTTAGTCTGAGCACATGGATAGTGGGAACCCTGAGACCAAATCTAGACACAAAGTTTGGTGAGTTGGGCTCAGGGATGTCTGAACCCGAACCCTCCTCCTGTTATATATATATATATGTAAAAGAAAAGTGACAGAAAGTAAAATATACATTACGCATGCTTGTCTTAACCACAACCTCTTCTCTGTGAGGACGTGACTAGGACTTTTCAATGCCAATCATTAAATATTAAACACCCCTTAAGTTTCTTCATATGAAGAACTTATGTTGCATGACATGAATGCATTTCAAAAACCATACATTGTCTTAACCTCATTATTCCATCTCATAAAATTTGTTTTCATAAATATAAAGATAAGATAGCGTTGTGCCGATATTGCTTTCATTTAGGGATGCTTGACTTGATAGAGTTCCTCCTTCATTTGCTCATTGCTCGAATGGAGGTGGATATGGAGAAGGTGTTTTTTAGATGGAGGTGGAGATGAACTTGATTTATTTTTTTATATTTTTTAAATTAATATAAATATTTAGGCTAACTTGTATATACTTTAATTAATCTTATAAGTTTTAAATTTAATAATCATGTAAATTTTTAATAATTTTAAAATTTATAAAACTTGAATTAAAAATTAATAATTGTTAGAATATAAATTTAAAATCTGATTAGTTGAGTTAAAAGATTAGAACCCTCAATTTACTTGATATAAAAATATTTAGATATGATATTTCTAGGTTTATGAACCTCTATACTTTACTCTATATATATATATATACTTTTTTTAATATTAAATTAATTAACATAGTTTGTAAATGTAAAATATTTCATTTTTTTCATAACCTATATATGCACTTTACTTGATAGAAAGTATGTGCACCTTTAATTAACGGAGATTTACTTTTGATAAAAATGAGTATAAGGATTGAAAAGTAACTCCTATATAAATTAATGAAGGTGAGCATAGAAATTAGAAGGTTTTCATAAAAAAAACAGAGATAGTGATTCTATGGACCTCCATTCCCGTCCTTAATTTCATTTATGCATGCTTCCAGCCAGGTGAGTATGAATATACAAGGCCACAGTATAATTAATGAGTCAATCTTCAAGAAGCTGGCGGGATTGACCTTCGTTTGATTTGTCTTTTATACTTGGATTATTAATTAGTTCAATGCCATCCGGAGACAACTAGGATACTTCCTGATTCCATTGCATAGGAAAAATTTAAGCTAAAAAATTAATTTTTTCATCACACGAAACTTTTTGTTATTATTATTAAATCTAATTCAATAAATCATATAATTTTTTTTAATAATATTATTAAACTTGATTTAATAAATCAAATTTAAAAAATATCGACTTCACTTTTATCTGGTCAAAATTTCAAATTGAGTCATGTAGATATTTTCTTATTATGTCATTATTAGTTTGGTAGATTCAAAGAAAAAAGTAATCAAGGAAAAAAATAAATCAAGTAAATCTAAATTAAATTTTTGAGTTATAAATTCTATTAGAATTAATTAATTAATTTTTATTTTGTTTTATTATATGCTAAAAAATATATGAAAATTTATTTAAAATCAATAAAATATTGAATGATAACATTAAAAAACAAACAATGAAGAATTTCAAAAAAAATCTAGAATTTAAAAATAAAATTTTAGAGGACAAAAAATCCAAGTGCACGGGTCTTGGCTCTATCTAGTATTTTTTATTTTGTTTCTTTAAACAAGTGATTCGATCCCTATCTTTTGTTGAAAAAGAAGGTTGCTTCCGATGCAAAGAATTAATTTGGCTAACATTATGGTTGCCAGAAATTCAAGGAGTGGGTTTTTTGGGTTAAAAAATTATTTTTAACCAATTTTCACCCAAAAAACATTTTATGCAAGCAACCTTAAACCATTTAACAACCCCAAAATAATTTAAAAACAAAAATCAACTTTATCAAAAAAAAATTAAATGAAACATGACCCTTTTTTAGGCATTTTTATAAACAAAACCATAATAACCGAACTTTTTTTCATTAAGTGAAATGTTTTAACACCTGAAAGACAAGTTTAAATTAATTACTTTCTCTTTACTTGATATTTTCAAGCAGGTGTCTTTCTCTTCTCTCTAATTCAAGGATTGAATAATATAAAAGATAAATTTTTAAATCAAAATAAAAATTTATCACTAATGCAGGATTAATTATATACTTTCTCTTGTTTCTTATATTTTAGTTTATTATCTTTCAATTTTGTATTTTTACCTTAATACCAAGCCTAATTTATTCTAATTAGGCTATAGAAGGGTTTGATTGAATGAAAGGTATAAAAATAGAAGAAAAAAACAGTTGTTTTACTGTATATAAAAATAGTAAAACCAACCCTCTATCTATTTTAGCTGTTTTGTTAATTATTGTGCACGAGAACAGCTGATTTCTGAAGTACTAGAGAGTAGAGGGGAGAGGGTTATTGTTTATTTCGATTGAAATAAAGCAAGAATTAGGTGCATTGAAGATAGTTAATTACCTAAATTATGTGGGAGAATACATGGCACCAGAACTTGGCCGGCAGAAAAGAGAAATTAGTTGTAATCCACCCAATACGCGGTAAGAAATTCAAATGAATACAAAATCGGCTGCTATTAAGCAAAGTGACAAACAAAAACCACTTCAACTCTTCAAGCAACTTGCAAATACTTTAGATTTTAAGGTATTTTGTTCTCTTTCTCTCTTTTTATATGCATGTAGCAACGACAATGAAACAAAAAAAGACAGAATAGCAACTTTACCTGGTCCAGCATATGATATTTTATTAATTATTCAATGCTTGTCTGTTTTTTTTCCTTCCTTTCCTTTCCTTTCCTTTCCTTTTTTCTTTTGTGCAAGAGGCCCTGGGTCATTCTAAGCAGTAACGTGCTAATAACCTTTAAATTTATCCTTAGTTTCCTGAAGTTAGCTAAGAGCTAGGGCTGCACATCAAGTAGTACGGGTTTCTAATTCTGAACAAGTAATTACATATACTGATATATACACAGCCACAGGTTTCAGTATTTTTGGCTTCATATAGAATTTTCTTATATATGGATCGTAATTACTGGAGACTGGAAGAACCCAGTTGTTACTTTGACCACTTACCGAAAAGCATATAAATTAACTGTTTTTTTTTTAAAAAAAAAAAGATTAATGGACCCGCGTATAACTTGGGATCTTCACTGTCATTAACATTTATAATATTCATGCAAAATATTGTCGTTCTTGTTGTTTATTGTTGTTGATGGTCGTGTTGAATTATTCGTCCAAGAAATCTGCTTTACAGGACAAATAAACGCACGTACATAGTTAATCTAAAGATCATTCAATTTGTTTTTCTTCAGAAAAGTAAAGACAACAAAATATGATTATATATATATATATATATATATAGAGAGAGAGAGAGAGAGAGAGAAGGAAGGCAGGTCCAATAATAAGAACAATGACTCCATGCCAAAATTATATTCAACGGCTTTCTACTATATTATCAAAACGTGGAAATATTACCTCTGTCGAACAGCTATAAATATATTTGATTAGAATGCATAGATGCAAAGTAGCATATACTTGAGGACTTTATTTCTTCCACTCATAGTTTACACTCTTTCTCCGATCTTTAATTCTTTCTCTCTCCGCCTCCAATATTCATATATGGAGATGCTCTTGCAAGTAAATATCAATACAGCAAGTAAGTTTCCTATCTATATGGTTCAGAAAACAAGGTCAAGGCAAAAATCCTATAAGCACAAGACAAACATATGCAAGAATGAAGTAGCATTTCGGGAAAAGATAAACTTTTATGAAGTTCTTTCTCTTGGATCACATAATGCAGGGTTTGATGAGATCAAGAAAGCTTATAGAAGCATGGCTCTACAATACCACCCAGATGTATGTACTCCATCAGCAAGAGAAGAGTCCACAAAGAGGTTTGTTGAGCTTCAAAAGGCTTATGAGACATTGTCTGACCCGGTTTCTCGTAGAATGCATGATTACGAGTTGGGTTTGGTTAATTCTGGAGGATTTGCGTTTGAAGGGATGCCGTTGGAGGATAGGAAGAACAGGTTTCCAAGGGAAGTGTGGGAAAGGCAACTGCATGGATTGCAGCAGCGATCATATGCCCGAATGGAGAGGAGGAACAATAGATACATGCAAAGTTAGATAATTTGATTACTGCTAATTATTTTAGTATTCTTATTGTAAGTTGTTGATTGTTCTGTAACAAGAACTTGTATAAGAATTAATTTTCTCTGATGCTGACCCCAAATCATAAGCTAAGGCTATTTCACTTCTTTTTCCAAACTCTATTCAGCTTTTCAATATTTACAGTTCTTGTTATCCAAAAAAGGGGGTTTCTATACCTCCTTCACTCATGTCGGATTGGAAAATCAATTTCTTTAAGAATTATCACAACTTCTTAATCAAGTGGATTGATTTATGGGAAATATTACCACATAGTAAGTGCATTGATTTATGAAATCATTATGCATATAATGTAATAAGCTATATGTCCATGCATAAAAGGTAAGTAACATCCTTAATCCCCCCCCTTCTGAAAAGGTCTTAGGTTCAAGCATGCATGTTGTATGTAAAAGAGAAAAACAAAAACAAAACAGGTTTAGAAACTTTATTAACACTTGACAAAAAACATCTATCTTTGCAACTTGTGAATTGTGGATCACGTAGATATTAAATATTGTTATTAAGCATAAAAGGTATATATAATTATTACATCAATTATATAATTTGTGTATTTAATTAATTCGTCTATACAAGATTGCTTCTATTTATTTAGTTAAATGATGCTTTAATATATATGATATCAAAAGTTTCTTTAATATAGCAGCCAGGAATTTGAATACTTGATATTTTTTCTATTGAATTTGTAGCCTTCAAAACTTTGAAAAAACCAAAGTTCGCTTCAAAATTTTGATTTAATTTTTAATATTATTGTAGCCACCTAAAATTCTTCTTATTTCAATTACTGATTCCACACATATTATTTCGGCATAATTTCATCTTGAAGATGATTTCAATCCATCTAAGCCGGCCTCCTCAAAATTAACTTGAGGGTCAATTCTTCTCTTGATAATTAATGAGGCAATTGGAGCTCATAAAAAGCTCTCGTCTTTATTTGCCAATTAATATTGAAAAATTATTAAACAATAAAATTTTATTTTAGTTCATAATTTTTGTACCGATTAATTTTTTTAATTTAATTGTATTTTTTATCTATACTTGTTAAAAAATTATTTTAGCTCAATAATTTAAGTTATTAAATGAATTCTAATATTTATTTTTTATTAAATAAATATGAATGACAAGATTTGAATTCAAAATTATTTAATTATTAAAACTTTAATATTATATCAAAAGAATTATTATAATCTAATAATTTAAATAATTAGATAAAATTTTAAAATATAATTTATGTTATTATATGTTACTCCCAAGCATTTGATTTTTGCTGCGTAATTTGGTGGTCTATTCAGGAGAGATATTAACTTTAGGCGAGGGAGTTTGTTCTGATGCTTTGCCTCCTCATGCCTAAATCTACAGTTGACTATACGGGCCATTTTGATAACATTCCTCCATCTTTTATTGGTTGATAGGCTATTCTTAAATGGGTTGTTTATTGGGCCCGGCGTGAGTTACATGCCCTGATCAATATATTGGACTCATATTTTGTACCAATGCTCTCTTGTTTTCTTTCTCTGAAAATATATATATATATATATATATATTAATTTTTTTAATATACTAATATTAAAAAAAATTAAAATATTATTTTAATAAATATTAAAATAATTTTTTCTAAAAAAAAACCATGTAACTGAAACTTTTTTTTAATAAGAAAATGCAATGTACAATTCCGCTGAAGCAGTCTTAATTTTAAGCATTGAAATTAACAGGTGCCGGCACAAAATAAAAATAATAATTAAAAAAAAAGCGGCAGCCTGATTTGGCTCCTCTTTAAGGCTGTCAGCATAGCCAATCAGTAACATTATAAGTAAGCTGGAATAATAGGATGTACACGTGCAGACTTAATTTCTTTTTCTTTTTTTTTTGGTAATATATGTATGATGGCCAAATTATTAGAGATTTATCTCACTTGAAAAAAAAATTAAGCTTCCGAATAGACAACAATCGAGTGGTGGTATATAACAAATTACCTTGCATATAACATTATAAATTCTCAATAAACAGTCACTTTTCTTATAGAGATATTATTAATCTAAAGTTTATAGTATTTATCTATGTTTAATTTAATTATTTATAGATTAATATATGATCAATTTATATAGAAATTTAATATAAAAAACTGTTTATAATAAATCATTCATCGCTATATAATTAATTAGTCTCTAACGTGCCACCATATGTTAAAAACGATTAGCTTTTCGCAATATGGAACCAATTTTAAGTTGAATCTAAATGTGGGGAAAATAAATAGACTAATGATTAATCCCTTCATTTAAATTAATTTACTGTTATTACATATTACTATTATTGAACTCTTATTACTATATATGTGTGTGTGCGCGCGCGTGTGTGTGGTTGCGATCATTCTACAGAAACTGTTAAGCAGAGGCACTGCATGCAAATATGTCATAAATATCTGATATTAACGTAAAATCTGCTGCCTTAAAAAGCAGGCAAAAGATGGAGAGAAACGCGTGGAAGTTTGTTGGGCAGGATAAAATTTATTGAAGCAACGTTTCATATATATATATAGAGAGAGAGAGAGAGGCTCGAATTAGCTTATCCCATCACTCGTTTGCTTGTGACTTAACTTATTCTTAAAGTGATCATCATTCTCTTGTATTCACCGGACGTCAGTTCCTAGCGACAAACCCAAAACCCTCTCGGAAGGAAAAGGGGAGAGAGCCTTAAGGAAACAATCATCAGGATAAAGCTCCCATTGTTTCTCTTGGATTCTTTATCGAGAATCGAGAGATCAAGATTAATACTCAAGAAGATGTGTTTTAACATAGGTTACAATTTTAAGAATGGAAAGCTTGTTCGAGTCACGAAGGAAAGTGATCGCCATGACAGAGAGGAGGAATGCAAGGGCTTGCTGTCGAAGGAAATTGAGAGGTGGAAGAAGCAACAAGAGAGGTCAAGTAGTACTCATGTAGAAGCACCATCCGCTGCCACGACAACTCCCACGAAGTGCAAGCATTTATTCTCTTCTTGATATATATTTCTCTTTCTGGTGTTGTATATATTGATTTCCATCTCCATTTTTATAGATTTACCTTAAGGAGATGCAATATATATGATCCCTTCATGTAAGCAAGGTTATATTGGTGCGTCTTTTTTATTTCGTTTTCACTAATAACGATCAGCTTACTCTGCAAATACGGGGATGATTTGGAAACTAATATACGGAAGCCTCCTCTTGAATGCAAAGAAAAGAATATAATTCTGTGTGTGTTAATTTATGTGCTTGAAATTAAATATAGATCATCCCTCTCTCTCTCTGATTCCTCTCATATACATGTTTTCTTCTTCTGCAGAACTTTATCTATTCATTGATAGGCATGCATATGGTATAGAATTCTGGGGCGTCAGAGGAAGAAAAACAGTAGCTCCCAGCTAAAACTCATTAGTTTCATGCAAGGATTTAGGAAATATACTTTTTAGTTTTTATTTTTGAAATTCATTTATGCAAATAATTTAGTGTAGATTCAAATTTGAATTGCAACTAGTTATGCTTTATTAATATCACAATTACAATATATTCAATCGAAAGTCATGCTTCAGTCCAATCATTCTCTCAAAAATAGAAAGTGAAAATAAAACCCACCTGATTTTTTCTCACCGTGAACATGGAAGGCGTCTTCGATTCTTCAACCCTGCAAGTAATTAAACAATTGCCGTGCTGAGGTTGCTTATATCATAATTACATGGCTCGGTATCTCCTGTCTGGCAGGCTCTGCATGTGGGCTCTCTGAGGAAAAGGACAACAGTCCCTGAAGAGATCTAACTATAGATGTAGCCCACACAGAGCAATGGGTCTTACAAGCGCTCAAGGACCCAGGATGCCATTAATTAGCCACCACTGCACTAAACATTTCTGCTGTCAACAGAAGAGAAGCATTTCATTGAAAATGGCGAAACAGAACTTATTTCTTTAACAATTAGATGCACCTCTCAGATAAATTGCCGTATTGTAGTTTTTAAGACATTAAGTTCTAGCATGTAAACCAAGGTATTGGCTTTTTGCTTAGACATAAGTATCGAAAAAACATTGCAATCCACCGGAAAAACATTGCTGTTCATATGTAAAACATTGCAAATCTATTGCGGGGAAAAAAACATGTATTGTATTTGTAACACCATGAAAATAAATGGATGAAGCCCCTGTGGGAGATTCAAATGCTGCGAATCCTTCAATGAGCCGTAGAACACTCCAACGTATTTGGTTGATGTTCAAACAAAGATTGGTATTTTTTTTTCTTTATGCATACTAGCCCATTATATGAAACTCACCGTCTTTAATCCTTCATAAATCATGACAGGTGCTGTGGTAAATGCGTTTAATATATAAAAGCTTTCAAGAAACGCTTAAATTTTAGTCATTAAATATAGTATAAAGTTTAAATACTTCATGTTTTAGTTATAGTTACTATGAGAGTTTGCCCGTGCTCCAACCTGGTTTTATTAAATTTTATAAAACATAAAAAAATATAATAACATTGCTAAGGTTTTCTCCAACAAGAAAAAAAATATGAATATAAACATAATAATTTTTTAAATATTGAATAATATTTTAAAAAAATATTTAAACGATGACATGTTTAATTAACTCGGATTAATCTTAGTTAAACTACAAGACACTTAATCCTGGTTAAACTATAAAACACATGACTCAAATAATAAGAAATGAATATTCTTTTAGAAGACAAATCAAAAACTTTTCAAAGCTTGCTTTCTAGTCATTATAATATGAAAGGATGAAAAACTAATTAAAAAAAGATAAAAAAAACTCAAATTAATCCCAATTAGCTTACCAAACTCACGATCTAGTTTATAAGATTATAATAATTTTATAAAAATTTATTTAAAAAAATTATTAAACTCAATTCTCAAACCAATAAAAAAACTCAAATGAGATATTAAAAAAACCAATTTAATTAAAAAAACAAAATATCAAATTAACTTAGATAATTTACAAAACTCATAATCTATAGTGTGAGATAGAAATATCCTTATATAAAGGAAAAGGTAAAAAATCATGAAACTTAATTTTCAACAATAATACTAAAAAATAAAATTAAAAAAAATTAAAAAATTAAAAAATATATATAAAGTAACTCAAATTCATTTTCTAAACTTGTGACTTGAGTTATAAGTCTATAATTATAATTAATGAACAATCATTTTAATTTTAAAAAATTCAATTAAAAAATAACTAAATTTAACAAAAAAAAAAAACAAGAAACCTGGTATTGTTGAGAGAATTTGTGCGGGAATCAAGAAGATGAAATAGAAAAGAGAAAAAAAAATAAACCTCCGCGGGATACCAACCCTTTCACGCGCTGCACCACCAACAAGAGCTCGCGGAGAAGCATCCATCCCCACCAGGAAAGGAAGCATTCCAGCACCAGAGGACACCACACACACCATTTAAGCGTAGTGGTGTCCTTCACATCTTTTGTTATTCTTATTTGCTTAAAACTTCTCTAACTTAATTTTTAAGTTTGTTTAAGTTTGATATATTATTTATGCAAGTTTTTTTTTGTAATTAAGTTTGATATATTTTCTCTATTGGATTTCATAACTCTTTACTCAATTTTAGTATATAATAATAAGTTTTAAATTTAAAAAACTTAGGTTAGAAAATAATGTATAATTATTATTATTTTCCAATACTTAATATTTAGAATCACTATGGTTCTTTGAAAAATAAAAAATAAAAATCATTTATATAAATACCGATCAAATTAAAAACAAAACAGGAGCTAAGGTTTCCATAATTTAGTGATGAAATGGATTTGAAATCGTGCGCAGTCAATTTGGAATTGCAAGCTGCAGAAGTTCATAATCTCATTTATATTCAACTAAATCATAATGGGCTCTAGTTGGAGGCTGACGTAATATGTAAAACTATGGTGTTTTTTCCTATCGAAAAAAAAAGAAGAGAAAAAACACCACCAGTGTTTTTGGAAAAACCGAAGAGTTGGCTCTAAAGTTTAGTATATTGAAAATGTGATTAGTTCCTTAGATGTAAATTGTAATTACTCGAAGGGAATTTGCATCTCACCGCTTGTTTGGCAACCTAAATTCGAAAATCAAATCATACATAGATCTGTGATAGTCTTTTTGAAAAGGTGAAATCTGCACTTCAACATCTGACCATTCTGTAAGCATGGTGCTGAGGGAACCATTCTTTAGTTAGTCCTAATGTTGTCTTCGCCATAGGTTGAGATTCTTATCGGAGACAGAGAAAGAGACTCTTCTATTTCTAGTGAACAATTCAATCAGCTATGGCTTCTTCGGCTCGGCCATTGAAACAGATGGTCAAGAAATCCTAGACCTTGAGAAAAATAGGCAGGCTGAAAAGGCTCAGTGGCTGCTCAACGCTACTGAGCCACCTAGCCTGTGGCAAGTGCTCATGGATTCCGCCAGGGTCCATTTCTCAAGGACAAGGATGGCCTTTTTAAGACAGTAATTTCAGTCCTGCAGGCGATGTTTCCTATCTTTAGTTGGTGCCGGCGCTCCAACGCAACAAAACTCAGGAACGATCTATTGGCGGGTCTAACTCTCGCTAGCCTCTGCATTCCTCAGGTAAAGCACAAGCAAGCATGGAAGTTTACGATGGTAGCAGAAATAGTCAACATTTCTAGTTCTAGAAACCGATCCCTTTACTTAGTCTCAAGATCATGTAAATTTCATGCAGAGTATTGGATGTGCGACTCTAGCGAAGTTTGATCCTCAATATGGCCTCCGTAAGTTTCATAACTGATAACTGAACTTCTTGGGTAGCTAGCAATCTTTGATATAAACGGACTATATATATATATGTATGCGCGTCTGAATTCGTTTCTCTTTTCAGATACAATTGTTATTCCACCTCTCATTTATGCTGTAATGGGAACTTCAAGAGACATAGCAATTGGACCCGTGGCTGTGGTTTCACTGCTTATGTCTTCGATGGTTCCGAAACTAGAAGATCCTGACGCTAATCCAATTGCCTACAGAAATCTTGTTCTTACCACAACCTTTTTTGCAGGAATTTCTCAAGCTGCATTTGGACTATTTAGGTGGTTCGTTAACAATTGTAATTTTGCTGGTTGATGTTAATACTTAAGCGCCATAATTTTCCTCTTCTGAATATGCAGGCTGGGTTTCCTTTGTGGATTTTCTCTCCCATGCCGCAATTGTTGGGTTTGTGTCAGGGGCAGCCATCGTCATCGGCCCTCAACAAATGAAAGGACTACTTAGGATTGCTCATTTCACAAATAAGACTGATGTTATCTCTGTAATGCAAGCTATTTGGAGATCAGTTCATCATTATGTACGTATGTTATTTTCCCTGAATATTTTCCTCGCTCAAAGCCTATTAAATGCTCATACTTGTATATATTTCAGTAGAAATGCCAGTTTATCCTTTCGTTTTTCTATTTTGATCACAGTGGAATCTGCATAATTTTATACTCGGATGCTCATTCCTAAGTTTTATTATCTTAACCAGATTTGTGGTTGGTCCTATTCGCAGTAACTTCAATTTGTTCATGAAAGCTTGCTTCTTTTTTGTTTCAATGTCAGCTATGGGAATCAAATTAGCTGCCAAAGCCACCACTGGAGACCAATTTGGTCACTATTGGCAAGCTTAGAGTCAGCCAATTTCGTTAGAATAAATCATTTTATCCGTACAGGTAGCCCTATATTGATGAATTTCGTTTCCGAAGATCAATCTTTACACTCACAAGAGACTGTTCAACGAGTTTTAGATGACTAACTTCACATCAATGGTGACGGAATTCATAATTTTGGTCGCCAAATGTTCTTGAGACCACAAATAGGTGGCAAAAATGTTCATTTGGAAATAATGTGGTCAGAGCCTTTGGTGACCAAAAACAGGGTGTTCGGCGACCAATGATTTGGTCATTGGAAACTGCTTTTTGTAGTGATAGCTGACTAGTAATATATCTTGTTGCCGTTATTTAGTCATTACAGAATGAAAGGCTTACTGATTCTTGCAGGGTAAAAGGCATAGGAAACTCTTCTGGCTGCCTGCAACTGCTCCTTTGATTTCTGTTGTTCTCTCAACTCTTCTAGTTTATCTGACCAGAGCTGATAAACATGGGGTAATGATTATAAAACACATTAAAAAGGGCTTAAACCCAGGTTCAATCCATGAGTTGCAGTTCAATAACCCACAAATCGGAGAAGGTGCTAAAACTGGACTTATAGTCGCTGTCATTGCGATCAATGTGGGTATCAAATAATTCAAGTCCATTCTCCATGAGAAATACACTAAATCAACATTACTAACTTTCATTCTATATATTCTGTTGTTATGTCGAATGCAGGAAGCAACTGCAGTAGGCCGATCGTTTGCATCCATGAAAGGATACCGCATCAATGGAAACCAAGAAATGGTGGCCTTTGGATTTATGAACATTCTGGGGTCTTTCACTTCTTGCTATGTAGCAACTGGTTAGGTTCTTCTGATACTTTATGCCGTTTCTGACATTAATCTAGATTTGGATATTTTCTTACATGTAGTAACAATTAAAACCATGTATGTAGGTTCATTCTCGCGCAGTGCTGTAAATTTCAGTGCTGGATGTGAAACTGCTATGTCAAATATTGTGATGGCCATTACTGTGATCGTATCTCTGGAATTGTTCACAAGGCTTTTGTACTTTACTCCCATCGCAGTCCTTTCTGCAATCATTCTTTCTGCTTTACCTGGGCTCGTTGACCCTCATGAAGCATACTATATATTATGGAAGGTTGATAAGCTAGGCTTTCTGTTTGTATTGGGGCCTTCTTTGGGGTATTATTTGCATCGGCGGATATCGGTCTTCTAGGTGCGGTAACTTTTGCTTCTGCAGTTAACTTCGCATGCATATGAATGAAGATACTGGTTGTTAAACTCAGGTCGGCCCTCTGGGCTGACGGGGACCTGGCTCGGTCCAAGATTCACAAAAAAATAGGAGGAATTTAATAGGTGTGGCCCAGTTTAAAAAAAAAACAAATTAACTTACCATCCGGTTAAGTTGGGTTAAACCCGGTTAAAAAAACATTTGATTTTTTAAAAAATAAAATAAAAATTAGTTAACCCGCTATGTTGACTGCTAAGAGATTCGGCTAAAAGCTTTTGGTTCTATTCGCCGCAAGTTGTAGAATTAGACCTATCTCTCAACTATGTAGCTCTTGGTTGTAATTTTTTTTGTGGTTCCTCGTACAAGATCGTGGTTCGCTTAAAAGAGAAGTGGATTTGATGCAACTCATAAGAAGAGAATTTTGTGAAAAGAACCAAATGATCCCTACACAAAAAAAATTGAAAAGTTGATTCACTCGTTGCCATTGTAATTAAAGATACATACCCTGCCACGCTTCGTCATGTCATACATCATGCCAGTGAGTGTGGAAAAAACAGTAGCCGAATATAGTTTGTATGTCTGACGAAATGAATATTTAGCAATACATTGATCTATACCACTTAAACATTTCTTGTCTCAGAATCTTTTTTGAGTGCGCAGATGAAGAGGGTAGCAGAAAAGCTTCGCTTGTTAATTTGAACTGATGCGTTTCAGGTGATAATAACTTTTGTGAAGATCATTATATTCTCAATCAGAGCAGGCACAGAACTTGAAAGACTCCCTGGAACTGACATTTTTTGTGATGTCAATCAATATCCTATGGCTGTTAAGAATTCCTAGACTCTCATAATCCGTGTTAAGTCTGGTTTACTCTGTTTTGCATATGCCACCTTTGTCAAAGAAAAGTAAAGACCACTGCTCCCTATAAATTTTATATATATTGTGTAAGGACGGACTTAAGATTGATTGCTGTTCATCTACTAATCTGTTGAAGGATCATGAAATGGGCAGAAGAGAAAGAGAACGACAGTCAAGGGAAAAGGACTGTTCAAGTTGTGATTCTTGACATGTCCAGTAAGTGACTACAGGATAAATCAATAATGTGTTCATCCTAGCTAGCATTGTCATAAAACCCGGTGACCTGGAATTCAGCCTGGAACAGGTTTTATTTTGAACAAGTTTTTTTTACCAAAACAACATTATATCTAAGTTTTCTTAAAAAACAAAGAAAAGAAAATCTAGTTGATTTTTCAACTCCCAAGTCAATCCATGATCATACCTAGCATTAGTTCTTGTAACTATGCTTGTTGGAATTGCAAAACAATCTTGCCTATGGTGGAATGGAAGTCATACAATGATTGATGCGAATTCGCACTCCTAGTGTGTATTTTTCGTTATGCAAATTCGTTGTTCAAATTTCTAATCGTGGACCCTGTTTTGGTTTTGTCTCTCGGCTAGCCATAACAAACCCTAAGTGGCAAGTGATTCACAAGCTAAGGCTAGCCAATTTTCTGGCGAAAATGGGAGGAAGGGTCTTCTTGACAGTCGGAGAAGCTGTGGATGCGTGTCTGGGCGCCAAAATGGCTGCTGTTTAAGCACGTGTTTTCTCATTCTGCTGGCTTTCGTCTATCTTGTGTGATCTAGTCCCTCTTACTGGGATATATAACAAAACGATGCTTTCCTCTCCTCCAATCCTAGGAGTTCTTGCAGGTCCAAGAGGGAAAGGGAAGCAGCAATTTGTGCTTCTGCTGGCATTAAGTTGTGATTTTATGCATTAGACTATGATTTAAACCCTACCCCTTTGTTATGCGAAATGAATTATAGGTTTCCAAGACAAATTTCAAACCCTGAGTTTGGATCAAAAGGGCCCCATGGATCATACAGACGTTCCTCTGGCAGTCAGGATCTTCTTCTTTTTTACTCTTATAGTGCCTCAAGTTTTCCATTTCACCGTCACAGCCTTTATTTGATTAATTTGGGCCAAGTAGTGATTTTAATATCGCATCGTATCTACATGATATCATTTTAACGAATCAATATGGCATGAGAATGCAACTGTGAATCAACGAATGATTATCTGTAAAGATTTTCGTAACAGTTGTTCTTTGCATGACAATATATATCAATTATAAATACTACGAAGTACATTTTTGCAAGATTGTTTGTTCCTGTCTATGACAATACTCTTCGCTTGTTTATCACTATCGCTTCACATTGAAACGGAATTTGTCCTCCATTTCTTTCATGATTTATAAATTTATAAAGCTAGTGTAACTCTCTAGCCTGCCCCTCTCTCTTTTTTAATTTACAGAGGTTAAAAGCAATAGTTATACCTGTTTAATTTGAATAAACACACCTTAATTTGCTTCTTCCAAGATGTATCCACATATATTATATCTCAACAGTTTAAGTGGTGATTGGTTGATGCTATTTACCAGTAATTATACTCTTCTAAAGATTGAAAAGTAATATTGCCTTTCTCTTGTTATCAATGACGTCTACTTTTTCTGATTAATTCCCACTCAGTTGCCCTTTCAATGAATTCTTTAAATTTTAGTTCTCGGCTTCCCAAAAAAGTTGCCATTTTGTCTCATTATTGTCTAGATTTATTGCGAAGAACTCGGAACACTTCAAATTAGATTTAGAATTTCCAGCATTATCTTGGGGTCAAGTGTTAGGGGCTATTCCATGCATGCTTTCTTGCAAAAACGAATCTCTTGTCAGGGTAGTAGATTCTTAAATGCTTAAATGAATAGATTGCAGGAGGGAAACAAACTATATATACTAAAGAGAATAGAGCTTAAAAGAGTGAATATTACGTGTTGTTGTGATGTTTTTTTTTTGGTCCTGAGTTGCCTTCTATGTTTACCTAGCAACTTAGATATTTATACATCTGGATCAAATGAGCTTATATCATGTAGCATTTTGTGACGAACACCGTATAGAGTAATTATGAAGAACAATGGTGGAGGTGTTGTTATGAAGGGAGGGTTAGGCGCCTTGATCATTTATGGAAAGTGTTGGTGTTTACTGGGGAGAGAGGTTGGCGGGAATAGCCATTAACAAGAAATTAACAAGAAACGCAGGGGTCATACCAATTAAAGTTGTCAATTCCATGATATTTCTGTTAAAATAGCTGGCATGCCTCGTACTATTTCTAAAAACAGAAAAAATGAAAGAAATCTAATCTTGCTTAGAATCTCGGGGCATTCTGGATTTCTCGTTTAAATTTCAGTTGAGATATTTCAGGTTTATTTTGTCTGTTCAACTCCGAACAGAAGTTCGACAAAATTAAAGTTTGATGCTTGTGGTGGTTTCTAGATGGGGGTGTTCATAAGTGCAGCAAATTCTGCTGCTTTTGTTATTACATTTACTGGGATCATTTACAGCCAGCAAATGATGATGATGATGTGGAGTTAATTTATTGCTGTGGCATAAATGCTTAAAATTGAAACGGAATGCCTCTTATGTCACCTTTCTTTTGTGATTCGATCGATGATGTCCCTTTTGTGATTCCCACTCACTTTTTATCTGAGTCAATTACTTGGCCTCTCACTTGATTTATTTACTTTTAGCTTTGAACTCCAGTCCAAAAGCTTGTCATTTTACCCAAAATTTGTCTAGATTGATTGCATCCTCAAACCTTTAGGTAATATTGAAATGAATACCTCAACACTTCTTTTTAGCTCTTGGCCGTGTTAGAAAATGACATAGAACGTCAAACAAGTTTTATCTCAAAAAGAAATTTGAACGTGTCCAACAGCTTTCTTGATAAAAATAGCCATAATTTTTTACTTGATTATGGGATTTAAGGAGTTCTGAAGACCCTATATATTCCCTATAAGAGTAAGAAGGTAGCTTCATCTCTGTTCAAGAATATGTCCAAATTCAACCTAAAGGGATTGGGTTTCGACTGAGAGAGATAGATGAAGTGAAAATGTATTTGAGTGAGGGATGTAGAGAAAAAAATAGGTGAGGGGGTTAGAGAAGGAGAATGAGAAAATGTATTAGGATTAAATAAATAAATGAGTATTTAGATTGAACCGTGCTGGGAATGGTGATCTCTCTCAGAGTAAACAGTACTTTTCCCTTCCGAATTAGCTTATGTTAATATAAAAGGAAACCAAAAAAATTGGTATGAAATTGAAATAAAAAATAAAAGGAAGTTTAAATTAAAAAAAATAAAATTGTGACTCAACATTTCACAAATCTATCACAAAGAATAAAGATTTCGAAAACAAGATTTGAGAGCACTGAATCTATGCATGGAAGAGCATGATAGAGCATAGCAAGGGTGGAACAAACCTCGAGAATATCAAAAAATTTGAATAGCTTCTTGTGAAAACTCTTTCAGGACTTTCCAATGAATTTCCTTCAGTGTCAATTCTAATGAAGCCAAAATCTGGAGCAATCCGAGAGATGAACTTAATTTACAATCTCCAATAAATTGCCGAAGTCGCTGGCGTTGAGTTCCTATTCATTGCTAAGAATTTCCCGGCATCTTAAAGAAATGCAGCCAAAATTACAGAATCTGCCGGCTGATTACCATCGAATTTTTTATCCTTGTGAGAAGTGTAACGAAAAACTTCATTGGTACTTGGAAGAAAAGCAACAAATTACATTTTAGGGATGGATTCCAACGTTGAAGATTAGTATATCCTTATGAGGAGGAACTTCTATCCCCAGTAGGATTTTGATGAGCAATAACTATATTTTTATATTAGACACAAGTTGAGTTGCTTGAGAAATAAACTGGTGGATCATTGAGAAATAAATAAATCAATTAATTGAAGGAAGGACAGATAATCTTAGTTACAAAGATTAGATTTATGCTCTTCCAAGCTGAACCTTAAAGCCATTAGCCACTTGACATTTACAAGTCCCCAATTTCAAGCTGTCTGTGGAAAATTAGATTAGCCAAATATATGTTAACAGCCTTCTTCAGCATGGCTTAGTAAGTCGTTCCCATTTGTGATGATATCCACGTTATTGGTAAGGCAGCCGTTCTCTGCTATCCAACGTGAACTTTCTTGTACGTTTCTCTTGATGCATCCATCTTCACAAAAACAGAGAAATTGATGCAAAATGAGCAGTAAAACCCTTGTTTCTTCGCTCATCTGAACAAAGAATGAGAATGCTTGAGTATGTTGTTAAGAGATTTTGTCTCCTGGGCTTTACACAGCAATTTTCTCACTCCTTCTGTCATCTGTTTTTCTTGCAATTCATTTTCATTATCAGTTCATACTTCGTATTACAGGGTGGGCAATACTGAAAGTTAAAAGCAATGAACAAATCAAACCTCTCCCAACCTTCCCCTTGTATAGGGAACTGTTCTTTGGTATCCAAGAGTAGTTGGAGGAGATTTTCGTCTATTTTCTTCCCTAAACACAAGTTTTCCATTACTTCTGCTCCGAGTTACTATTGTCGCAGGGTTGTGCCATTTGCCATTCATTACACTTGGAAGGCTTGATTCCTAAATCCATTTAGAACTCCAAAACGTTAACTATGATGTTTATATAATTTTATAAATACTTAAGGAGTGTGTCGTAAGATTAATTGGATATATAGGGATGAAGAAGATTTTCAAGGTTACCACGAATAAAACTGCTGCGCAATGCTTCAAGACCTCCAGATTCATACGCACATCTTCAAGACTCCTGTTTAATGCAGTTGTAAAACCATGATTACAAGTTTCTTAATAATATTGGTCCAGAAAAAAAATGTGAGAGTACATACACGTCCACCTAGTTTAAACAAGACTTATTCATACCTGTGTTTTTGCTGGCCGAGCCCAAAATAAGTAGCCAAAGTTGCCATCTAAACGTAAAGCAAACAAATCAGGATATCAAAAATATCACAAAATTTTGTAAACACATCGCGGAGCTGCACTTGTAAGTGCAGATCTCATGATTTCTCAAATTTTACTACGAATGCTTCATATAAATAGAAAATGGCTCAAATTTGATGCATACCTTCATGTTACCAGCTCTTCTGCCAAATTTTTCCGTCAGAACTCCTAAAGAATCAAACATTCCAACAGGCATTGGTGCAGGCCGACCAATCTCTGCAAATGCCTCCTTAATTCGGACACAGTCAAATCTTTGGATGTTATGTCCAGCCCATATTCTACCGTTCAAAATGGTAAAAATTTTGTCAGCAACGTCCTCGAATGCAGGTGCATTTGCAACAGCTTCACGAATTATCCCATCACATCGACCAGACTTCAATGCAACAGCAGACAAGTCCTTAGGTCTTATGAGTGTGCTATAACTATCTAGCTCAACAAGTTTCCGTGGACAAACTATTATTGCACCAAACTCCAGTACCCAGAACCGTTGTCCACCTTTATTGGGCACCGTTGTTTCTAAGTCGAAGAACACAATCTCTGGTGCGCTTACAGGACTGGAGGCCTCCATTTCTTGTTTATTTGTATTGTTATATCTGTTTTTGGTTAATTCCGATTGCCTTCACTGTGTTATAAATGGTGGGGTAGTAATAAGAGAGAGCCCAAAAGGTCCAGGATGAAGGAGAGAATTCTTCACATGTGAGATTGATTGTCTTGTAGTTCACGTCAGGAGCTTAATTAGGCTTTCCATGGAGTCGTCTTTGTTTCTTGATGGTGTTTTCAGGAAATCATTTCCCTTTGGACAGGTACATCTTGTTGTAAGGAAGGACAAGAATCGCCTTGTCCGAAACCTTATACGAGACCTGTGTTAAAAGTTGAGAACCTTTTTCACCCACAAGGACATGCAAATTGAACGTGTGGAAACATTTGAAGCAAGGTTAATTTCCTGCCAAGAAAAGAATTGATTCCCCGTTCCCTAATGCTATGAATCTTTTCTAACCAAAAGGAGGAAGACAACTAGAGGACGCCAGTCATGTAAATAAAATAGATTTTATAGTCCTCGTTCTCTTTGCCTCAATAAAGACAGCAAGCTATACCTTTTAACATATTAATGATGCCAGCCAAGTTGCACCTTTATTCCTCCCTGTCAAATATTGGACCGACCCAACAAGAAGGCTTCCTTTGAGCCTCAATCCAAGCTTTTGTATTGTTATAGTCTCTTTGTTTGTTGAGCATATTCCTGTATACATGTATGACATGTCTTGCCATTTCCTACTACCTTAATAAAAGCGAGCTTACCACAATTGAGAAACAATCTCACTGAATAAATACGAGACAAATGTCATCCAGTTACAGATGCAACAATTTTATAGTGGAAAGCAAATACTGTACAGAGACATTGGAATGTTTCCACATCTTCCCTCAACAAGGCTAGTGCAAAACCAATGATCATAGCAAACAAATGACCCTCAATGACAATGGTATTTTATTTGTAACAATCAATAATGAAGTGCCCATTTTTTTAATCCCTAAAAGAGTACAACAATTGCAATTCATCTACATTAAACAGGGACGGCAGACTTGAGTGGGAGAAGCGCTTTCTTAATTCTCTCTACAGCTGCCTGTAGGGTGGTCAGAGAAGCTGCATAGGATATACGTATGCAGCTGTCATCTCCAAATGCAACCCCTGGGACTAATGCAACCTGTAAATAAGCAAGCACAATCAAATTATAAAGATCTTAAGTAGCGCAATAACAGCTGCATGCCATGTTACTTAAACTGTAGCTTCAAGTTTCAACTGCATCATGGTGTTATCTAAAAATATTCAGCTTTCACAACGTTGGTGAGACGAGTAGTGAAACATTGCCAATCAAAGGTAAACAGGATAATCTTCTCTAACAATGGATACCTGTGCCTGATCAAGCAAGTAACGGCAAAGGGCATCAGAATCATCAATTTTACCAAACCCTTCAACCTCTGCTCCATAGTACGAGCTGAAATCAATGAAAAGATAAAATGCTCCCTGCATGTAAAACCAATTAGAATTAGAAGCTGATGGAATCACTAGCAAAATGGGAGGTCTTAAGTATATAATAACTGAAAGGCAGTACCAGAGGTTCCGACAACCCAACGCCTTCCATTTCTCCAAAGCTTTTAATCAAGAAATCTCTCCGCTCCCTGAATGCTTTCACCATGGTGGACACTGCTTCCCCACCAGCATAGCCTAGTCCTAATGCTGCAACTCCTGCCTTTTGCGATATGCTGCTGGCACCTGAGGTAAACTGGAAAAATATAGCACATGGATCAACTGGAGCTTGTACAAAGTCATTGTTTAGATCACAAGCATTACAGGAACAGGCATATCAACGCATTTTGCAAACCAACAAGGCAAGACACAAAAATTCTTAATGAAAAGTAATAATCATCAAGAGTTGCGACTGAAGCCCCATGCAATCGCCAGTATAGCATCAACATTTACCAGGCCAAAATGGGCTATGAAAGCAAGTATGAATTATAGACTGTTATTGACTTACAAGTCTTTCTCATGTCAAGCACTTTTGTGATTAATGAGGTCATTAGATATTGACAAATGCTTAATCTGTACGGCAGATTGTGAGTAGAGTTCACAGGAGTATTGATTTCTCTCAAATGCCTTTGGGAGATATAAAATGGCATAATAAAAAATACAGACTTTGACAATTTGGATTGGTTACCAGGTGCAAGTTTCATTTTGTGTCTTGTAGGCTTTAATCACAAAACAATCAGTGAAATCTGTCTATCTAAATTAGCCATTCATCTGCTTCTTTAGAACCCTGAACTTCACCTTACCCCTTCCAATATTAACAAACTTTCTTTCCTCTGAGTGTCCAAACCATCTGAAATAAGTTCAGATTGGCTACTTCTACCCTTGCAGAAAATCACTACTATTTGATTGACAATTGAAGCCTATTTGATCCAGCATAGTATTTGGATGGTAAAAAAATCTATGTGATTTTGAGATCTAACTTCAAAACATGACATTGAAATAGATAAAGTACTGGAAAACTAGTTGTAACAATCACAAGTGATGCTTTGGATAAACAAAAACTTCAGAGTATGCATCATAGACTCAATTCATTTAAATTTCTGCAGATTGAAGGCTGCAAAGCAGGTCATAGAATACCTGGCTCTGTATCTTATTACATGCAGCAACAAAGTGCTTAGGGCCGGCAAGGTACCCAAGTCTCCAACCAGTCATTGCAAAGGCCTGCAAAATTCCCACTTTTAAAATGTTACCTAACTGAATGAGGCAAACTGCTTCAGGTTTTATTTACAATCACAACCACATCAAATTATGCAAGGCATATCATATTATTGATGACAAGAACACAAGAGCGGATATTTAGGACCAATAATCAAATGTAAGATTAAGCTACCTTAGAAAATCCATTCACTGTCAAAGTCCTTTCCCACATGCCAGGCAAAGATGCAAAGCTTGTGTGAGTAGCAGGTGCATATATTATGTGTTCATATATCTCATCAGACAAGACCTGAGTGAAATATCAAAGAAGATCAGCATTTAAATATCAGGAAAGCATAGGACTTGCAATTAGGATTCATTAATCATACCAGAAGCCTAGGATGTTTCGCTACAATTTTTGCAATCTCTTCAAGCAATTTCTTAGGATAAACTGATCCTGTTGGGTTAGATGGAGAGCAAAGAATCAGCAGCCTTGACTTTTCATTCAGCTTTGATTCAAGTTGCTTTGGGTCCAAGAGAAAATTCTCAGAGATTGATGTTGGAAGAATCACCGGGGTTGCATCAGCCAGCCTTGCCATTTCTGGATAACTCACCCAAAATGGTGCTGGAATTATAACCTGAGGGTAAGACAGTTTTTATAAATATGAGCTAACTTCAGAAATTAAACAGCTTCAATGGTAATGAGCTCCTACTGTATTCAATTAAGAACAAGACTTTGATTGCCTAAATGAAAATAAATGCAATTTTCACAGAATATGTAAACAAGTAAGTGTAACACATGCTCAATAATCCCATTTCTTTCACACACTTGCCATTTCTTTCACATACAAGCTATTTCATTTCACATATCAAGATTCTCTCATCTTTATTTCTTTCCTTCACCTTCTCTATCTTGTCTTTTTTTACTATGAATTTACACTGCATAGGCATTTTAGATTTGACTGGATGTTTTTTTTAAAAAAAAAACATATTATAAAATTTAGAAAACCATAGATCTATATTCAACAAGAGTTAAGTTGATCCGGGGTTACAGATACAGGTAGCAAATGCTACACACAACCCAACACTCAATTGTAAAAAGGCAGCAGTCCAATACCAATTAGTTAGTAGCAGAAATGCAGAATAAAACCACAATGCTGATTATTTTGAAATAAAAAACTTCACCTCATCACCAGGAGAGCAAACTGCAAGTATCGCTTGATATATAGTCTGCTTGGCTCCATTGCTTACTAAAACTTGGTCAGGTTTATAAGATATACCATTCTCCTCTGCCAAAAACAAATAACAAAATCCATAAAACAAAAAATAAAATGTTAGAAGTCCCATCCTGGAATGCACCAAGCATATTAAATAACTCACAAACACAAAATTGCTTAAAATATATATTTACCCTTCAACTTCTGACAAATTGCAACTCGAAGCTCCTGTGTACCAGCATTTGGAGTGTACCTTGTGTGACCTTCACGAATAGCATTTATACCAGCCTAACTTTTCCACAATAAAAAAAAATATGCAATCAGTTTAACCAACCGGAATACACTTCAAAGCATATCACAGACATGAATCAAGCACCAACAAGGAAAAAGAAAACGAATCACCTCTGCTATTACAGCTGGAGTATCAAAATCAGGCTCTCCAGCAGCCAGGCGAATAACAGGGACTCCAGCTTGTGCAAGCGCAGTCGCCTGGTCAGTTATGGCCACAGTCTTTGAAGGTTTTACAGCAGTTACCCTTGGACTCAAAGAAATATCGACTTGCATCTCCTCAGACCTGCTTTCTGCCTTCACCACTACACTTATTCTAGACAACTGCGATTGTCTAGTAGCCTCCAATGGTCTATCAAGATACACGTTACAAGCGGTCAGAAAATAATTGTGATATAACGTTACCAATAACAAAAGTCACAAGAAACAGAAAGACCAAAATAACTTCAAATAATATTAGTACTCTAAACTTCACATAACAAAATTAGCAAGCTCGTAAATTTAATGTATGAACATGGGCGCATTTCCTTGTATAAAGAAGCTGGCTTTATTAGTCACTATCGACAACCATTTCCAGTAAACACGAACTAAAAAGCAAAACAAAACAAACCCATATTCGCCATGTTGTAACACAAAACTATCAATACAATGCTGATTAGTTGCAAAATTGAATGGAGACGGAGGAATTGACTCACTTGCAGTAGAAACAGTGAGACCCAGAGTGGACAGAGACAGATCCGGAGGGTTGAGAGCGGGAACCCGGATTGGTTCCGAGAGGTTGGTGGTGTCTAAAACCAAGACGGGAAATGCTTGAAGTTGAAGCAGCCATGGGTGACGGAGGGTTGGCGTTTTAGTTGGCGGTGGTAGTTGTTGGATTCTGATTCTCCTTGGCTTCTGTTTTAAATCTCCATGCTTCCTTTTGCTGTTTATTTATTTTAAGGTGAAGGGAGGGGGGGTTGGTAGGAAATGGACAACTGGGGGGTTGTTCACGACATGAGTGGGGTTACCATTTGGAAGACAAGTAAACCCATCTGGGCCATTCTTCTTTTGTGGGTCTACGGTTGTGATTGATCGACGGGGGCTGGCAAAGTAGACAAGTTCGGTGAAACATGAAAGGATTCGAGAAATTGGAGGGAAAAAGAAAACATAAGAGAAATCTGAGTGGGCAGTTGAGTTATATATTTCGAGTGGAGAAGAGGCGTGATGGTAAATATCCAAATGAAAGAAGTAGATTCTAGTTTATTTTGATGTTTTTAAAGTATTTAAAAAAATTATTTTTTTATTTTTTTATATTTTCAAATTATTTTATATATTAATATTAAAATAATTTTTAAAAAATAAAAAAGTATTATTTTAATATATTTTTAAATAAAAAATATTTTTTAAAATAAACCGCACTAATACTTTATGAAATTTAGGTTTAGGCCTGCTCGAGCCAACTACCTACTTAATACTTGTAGTTGAGATGGTTGTTGAGGAACCTGAACGCATCTTTGGTACGCTGCCGTTCTCATGAAGTGCGTTACTAGTTGCTGGTTACAGACTGATGGCAATGTTCATTGGTGAGAAGCTCAATTTCTAAAAAAAAAAAAGAAAAAAACTTAATAGAGATTAAATTACCAGCTCGGCAGATCGTCTCCGATGTTAAAGCAAAAGGAAAAGAAGGATATTTCTAACTTGAGATTACATCGACAAAATTATGCGAGAATTGCCCTTTTGTTTTTGTTTCTCTCTCCAACTAGACAGAACTGCTTGGAATCGATCCCATCTTGCAGCATAAGCATCGTGCCAAGACACTCTATGCAGATAGAAATTCCAAAGTCGATACCCACACAATTATGCAATCAAGTCAACGAGTATCCTTACAAAATTAACACTCATTAATACCCTGCTTCCTTCTTCAAGACAGCTAATATAGAAGCCACACTTAGTAAATTGCTACTGTAAACTATTTGAGGTTTATATTGGTAACACAAGCACAGCCTCACTCTAGCAAAGATGTTCACCTCCGTCACAGAATATGTTAGGGGCTTTCTGGATTTTCTTCTGGGCTCATCTGGGATACACTGCCTTTGATTGTTCCCCTGCCAACAAAACTTCTACCTCCACCTCCACCGGAACCAAGTAACTCCTAACACAACATACTCCTGACTTTGCAAGCAAGTTAATATCCAATCACAAACAGTTGTACTTGCTCTTCCTTTTCCCAATATGTAAAAAAGATGCACAGGGAAGTGACACTAACTAAAGAGAACATACAAACACCTCAATGAAACTAATGATTTTCAACCAAAATATAATTTTGGTGCTCTCTTGTTGACTTATAATGTACTAAGGTTCTGCAAATCTGACTGTCTCCTTACAGGTGCATTACTTTGTCAATCATACATCAGGATGAGGAAGATCAAGATTATACAATCTTAAAGTGGTGTTGCATGTCACATAGAAAAGCATCAAAACCATTGATGTGTAAAACCTCATTCTCAGTTTTTTACTTGTTCTTAGCAAGTACACTAGCCTAAAAATGACTCACCAGCATGGCTCCAACTTCATTCCACGCAAGCTTGAAGCACTTTGACAGCTTGTCCTCAGTTTCCCATTGTGTGGAGTAAAATGCCAGGTATACAAGTAGATCATAAGCCAAAGTTCTAAGTTTACACATTATGGCAATTCAAGCTGGGTTTATGTTCAATCTGCAAAATATAAAAAGTTGCACTCAAGCATTTAATGTCATATATAAGAACAGGAGGAATAAAAATAGGCAAAATACAACTGTCTCCAAGAATAAACTTCGTGCTAGTTCTTGGTTTATGAGGTAGAGTTAGCAAAGTATCAGAAGGAAAGGTTCTAGGGGTCTAGTTGATTGGTTGGTTAAAACACTTGTAGTTTGTAAAGGTCAACCAAGACGAGACAAAAAATTACAGAAAAAAGAAATATTATTGCTAGCTAAAAACATTTACTAAGATTTGCTTCATACACTTCGATCTTTTGTTCTGCCATATAAGCATCTTTGCATATTTATGTCTCGTAATACCAACAATAAGTCTAGATTTTTTTTATACAAGTTGGATTTAGTTGGACATGATGCCTCCAAAGAGCGTTTGATGCATGGGACTGAACAAGACTGGATATGACAGTAAGCCCTAATTGAATTGGTGTTTGGAACACACATTATGAAAAAAAATTGTTCCATCCCATACCCAAATTTCTATCCCACCTCCCCTTAAACAATCTTGAAACATATTATCAATCACATTTGCTCACCAAACACACCTTTAAAGTGTGTTTGTTTTGATGAACAAATGGACAGAAAAATTTTATAAAGGTGAAGGTTGTCCTATATGGAAGTTGGGACAAAAATCTCGGTGTGGAACATGACAATTTAAATTTTCTTTTGATTCATGCATACCAAACACTAAAACAGCTAGAACTGTCTTGTCTAATTGTTTAGTCTCATCTACCAAATGCTACATTAATGCACTACATTCAACTAAAAACAAATTTGTTTAATATGCTTTTAACCATCCTCCTTAATGCACTAATCTAAATTATAAACAAGTTTTGTTCATACGAAATTCTTCATCTGAGTGAGGTCTACTTTGCCTCAAGGAAGATTAAAAAAAAAAAATACTTTTAGCAGCTTTATTTGAAATTGACATATAACATAGTTCTAAAGTGCAGCTTGGAAATATACAAAGGTGTTAATGATGAGGCATAACCAGAACCAGTGCATGCAAAGCAAAGTCTTGAATACATTTCATACTAGAAATAAAAAATTAAAAAACAAAAATATTTTTGTTTCTTCTCATGGTTCACTAACTAAAAACTACATGATGCATGACAAATTTTGATTTCCTACTTGCAAGAGTTTAATGGTAGGCTATGATACAAAAGAATAGAAATTAAGAGGCTTGAAATTTAATAGAGGATGGATGCAAAGCGCTACCCACATCATAGCAGTAGGTTTCTAGGGATTACTCCAAGAAGAAGATCCTAAGATCACAAGATGTTCGTAGGAGTCACACCTAAGATTGTATCACACAATGTTTAAGCATAATTGCTAAATAATTTATTCATGAACTCTGATCCTGAAATGAAGCATTACAAGCATCAATACTTATAGACTCAGCAGTCTCCTAAAGTTTTATGTAGTTGAACTCCTAATTTAACAAAATTTAGAATCTTAAACAAGAAAATACAACAATCTTCATATTTAGAGTAGGAAAACCCTAAACAAGAAAGTTAATGTTTGAAAGACTAGTCAAATATATATTGAGACCTACAAACTTCCAGAAAATATGAAAATTATCAAAATACCCGTGAAATTGATGTTACAGAATCAAAACTAACGAGGTAATTCAAACAAAAGCACATAAAAGTTTATCTTTTTGTTGACAACAAGCTACAACTCCAACCATCTAATCAACTATAACCCTCTGAAATTTCCTTATCACATTTAGACAAGCATAAACTCAAAACCAGAGCTAAAACATTATGCTCTGAACCTTTTAACATAAATTTAAGCTGGGGTGGTCCAAAACTGCAACACATTGTAATGATCAGCATAAATATATGCTCCAATGCTTAATCAACTAAAAAGAATGCTTTGATGCTTTCTTCACTTGGTTTAAATAAGAATCTACTAACTTTATGAGATGAATTACGACAACCAGTCCAAATTAGAAGTTAAGATTTTAAGTAATTCAAGTTTTCTTTTTTTCCCCTCTAAGCACTGCATCACGTTAATTTTAATCAACCATCCAAATGCTTAAAGAGTAGAGATACGTCAACATTTTTATTTTTATTTTTATTTTTGTAAATTGAACACGCCAGTAAAATGACATCCAGAGATGAGAAAGCAAAATAAGCAAGTAAAAGATTCAAATCAACAATATTATTGAATGTACTAGATCCAAGTTACATTATAAAAGATTAAGTCTCTTGCAGCAGCGAACATCTCCAACTGAACATGCTCAACAATACAAGTAAAAACCATACATCCAAATATCCCAAAACAACTACACAAGTAAAGAAGTTCATGTAAACTACCTCTCAAACCCGGGTACAAGAAGAATCAAAATCATCTGGAGCAACTCGAGCAATCCAATTACTAAGTGTTCGCTTAGTATCCGAATGATTAACATAAGCCAACTCATACATGCTACACAGATTAACAACAAGCGTCTCATTCAATGCAACGGTGGGCACCCTTTCCAGAGAATTCTCCAAAACCTTAATCGAATCCGACAAATCCCTCAAATACATCAAACAGATCGCCTTATTATTAATAGCCACAACATCCATTCCATCCCTCTCAATACACTCATCATATTCCCTCACCGCCGACAAATAATCCTTCCCCACCAAATACACTAATGCCTTATTCCTACTAACCAAATTCCTTAACCCAGACACATTCTCTTCACTCTCACTAGCCATTTTCTCTACCTTACCAAATGACACATTTGCCCCATCCAAATCCCCAATTTGCATCTGCACATACCCTAATTTCGACAACAAAGCAGGATCTAAATTCCCGCGAGAGATTAAAGAATTAATCAAATCTAAACAAACACTGAACTCCTTATTACTCAAATGCTGATTAATTATATGATTAACAACAAAAACCTCTCTCTTCCTCCAAACTTTGTCTGACTCTTCGTTTCCTTTGCGATTCAGTTTTTCACGTACAAAATCAAGTAACAAATAAAACCGATCTAAACCTTCTTGACGGTTGCCTAATTTAATAGGGAGCAGCGCATGCAGCCACCGGAGAGAGAAAGGGACCATCGAACCGGACCGGTTAGGGTAAATTTTAGGGTAAGTTTCGTAGCGGTAATGGTGACTGTTAAAATCGTCGAGGGAATCGAGTTCTGTCTGGGCTTCTTGGAAACGGCGTAGTTTAGTGAGAGAGAGAACGATGTAAGCGAGGTAAGTGAGGTGATCGTGTGGGGTATTTAAGAGAGAGAGAGATCGGGCTCGATTGACTTTGTCGAGGATTGATAGCCAGGAGCCGCGGTTGGCTAGGTCTTGGAGAGAGGTCAGTTCGTGGGCTAGGTCGTTGAGGGAGCTGAATTGGTTGGTTAGTGGATCGGTGGAGGGTGGGACTGGTGTGGGTTCGGGTTGTGGTGAGTTGGAGTCCATTGCTGCTGGCTGGTGGTGGATGGTACGGGAAAAGGGTGTTGTTAAGCTACCGGAGATTTGTCGCGGGAGCCTTGGGGGTGGTGTCTCNTTTGTGTGTGGGGGGGGGGGACAGGAAAGGAAAGGAAATCAGGCCTAGAGATCTTTCACACCAAATGGATTCGGGCTAGAAAAATAGATATCAAAAGCCCATTGATATCAATAGTTTCAATTCTCCCTGTTTAGGGGTCCGTGTGGCATGGCTGCAGATTTTTTTAAAAAAGAAGAAAACAATTATTTACGTCACTTATTGTTCATAACAATTCATATATCTTTATTCTTTTTATTTTTTTAATGTTGTTTTAGGAGGTTCAGAAACAAGAAAATGACAACCGTACCAAACCTGTTACAAGTTATTTAATTAAAAAGTTTATTTTCTTTGGTCTTTTGTTTTTGTATGATATATGATTTATTTTAATTTTTTATATATTTACTAATAAAATTCTAAAAATTCAAGGTAATGAGAAATAAAATTTTTGAATTCAATAATCAGTTAATTAATTCAATTAACTGCAATAATCTCATTTATTTTTTTAACTAAAATAAATAATAATTCATATGTAATATTTAATTATCTGAGGTTCGTGGTTGATACTTGTAAAAGATTTTTTTAGTAAATATTAAAATTTTTAAATACTTAAATAAATATATTTTTAAATAAAAAATACAATAATATTTGAGAGAAAAATGATTTCACATGCATGTAATAAGAAATGAAAATTATGAATTATTATTTTAAAGAATTCACTATATATTTATATTCCACGAGTCTTGTCGGTAAAATAAAATTTAAAGTGTAATTCTATCTTTATAATATTTTGAGTTATATTTTATTTATTTTATTCAATAAAACAATAGAGATAATACAAGGTGCGAGAGACTTCAATACATCTAATAATATTAATATTGGTGAAGTATAAATTTATTTAATTAATTATATTTATTAAGAAATAAATTTGTTAAGATTTTAAAAAAATCAACAGGATAAATAGCACTAGATTCAAGTACTATGTTTAAATACATAGGTGTAGTAAATTTGATTATACTCTGGGTGCAGTAACAAAAATCTTATAAAAATTCTTGGATTTAACACCTTTGAATAACATGTGTCATGCCAATAAGACCCAACAACACTTACTAGACCCAAATAGTCTTTGGATCTAGCAAGTGCCAGGCTTAGTGTCATCTGAATCTGATGTTAGCCATACCTAATAATTATAACGGACTTGGCAGCATCACATCTAGCAATTTTTGGGTTTGGTATTGGTCACATCTAATTTAAATCTGGATTTGACTAAACTCAAGAGTATCTAAGTCTGTCCAATGTTAAACCTAACATGCTTTTTCTAACATGTTTTTAATAATAGTGTATGTTAGCTCAACATATCTGACAATACAAAAAATTATATTTATATATTTTTAAAAAAATATATTAATAAAATATTGGTTGATTACTAATTATTGATCACTTACATATTATTGTAATTTATCCATATTATAATTGGTTTTAATTTTTTTATTATTATAATTAGGGCTACAAAAGAGAAAAATGCTCAGGAAATCTCGAAACTAACTTGGTAAGAGTTCGATTCAAACACATTTAGTCATGACAAGTATATGCAAGCCTATTTTTAAAAGCTTATTATAAAAGGACCAAGCTTAATCTTGGCTAAACTTGACTTGTGAAAGTTAAAAAGGGTCGACTTAATCAGGCTAGTGAATTAAAGTTCGTAGGTGAATTCATTTGTAAAATTGTGAACCTTATGAAAGTAAAAAATAATTTATGTAACATTTCCAAACTTGTCTTGTAATTATTCCTTTGTTTTCGAGTATTTCAATTATATTTGAGTTTTAGGTTATAAATCCGATGAACTTTTGGAGTTTTTTTTCCCTCAACGAAAAAGGAGATTCAAATTTAAGTTTCTTTAAAAATTAAAGAAATATTAAAGTTAGTTGATGAGCTACAATTTATCTACGAATTTCGTTAATCTTGTATAAAGAGTGCATGCAAATACTTACTGGGCGTAATTTGTCCAGTAACTTCAAGCAACCGAAGCCGCTCCTGATCGGATGAGCTGCTTCGTCGCCATCCCTCCTGATTACATGGAGACGACGGAAATAACCTAAAATGCATCCGTTGACAGGACACGAATGCCTTGAACAGCATTCGAAAATCGGAGCTCTCACTGCAACGCTGGTGCTGAAATTGGTAGGTTCAGGTGTGGAATCATTTTAACTTTGAAAATATTTCTACTGCAACACAACGAGAGCACTTACAATATTTGTCATCGCAACATAGCAGTTCTGTTTCACCAAGTTGTAATTGTAATGGACCTGTCTAGCTCTTCTAAATGTTGTCCACAGGATTCCTCTCTTTAGATTGCTTTTCTATTCTGAGATACAGTCTAATCCATGCTTTTTAATGTACTAATTTGTAAAAAATTAAAAAATATATATTATTTTAATAAAGTATTAAATAAAAAATATTTTAAATCACAACCACAATTACAATTACAAGCATGGAGAATGCTGCATGTGCAACAAGGAGCTAAGCTACAAAGACAAGGACTCATCCCAAAAACCATTTATGTTTTTTCTATTGTAAATGTGAATCGCCTCTACATGAGGCCTTTAGTTCTAGAGAAGATAAGATTAATATGAACCTGTGATTATTTATTATTGAAACGTTTAAAGCTCGAGTTTCCTAACGTATTGAATTCTACGCATGTATACTTAGGAAAACATATGCAATTTCCAATGAGTTAAATGGTTTTGATATTTGTACTGGTCCTGAGTACAAGACATTAGGAGCTAATAAATATTATTAATAATATATTTCAATGATTGTATGGCCGATGGCTACTTCATTAAGTAAAGTTCATTTGGTTATCTAGAAAATACCCCTTATTGTTGTGTAGCTGGATCTTAATAAATAAATAAATAAGAAGAATCAAGTTTTGCTATAGTCATGTGACATAAAAACAGAGTATATTGTCATCCATAATTCATATAAACTTGTTGTTCTTTCCATTAACGTAACTTAATTTCTTTATTAACCAATGATGCCATGTAAGCAATTGTTCTGATTTTCACGGTGCATGTCAGAAATAATTTGAGATTTGACAGTTTATTCCATGTAAATCTCGAAACGACTAGACAAAAGGGTGTTACGAAATCATTGAAAATTTGAAACTTGTGGGATTTAGTTAAATTTCTTTTCCTACAAGGACTAAATTGTTATCATCTAAAGAGTTTAGGGACCGGAGAGTCGTGTTGCAAATTGAAACAGCCGCCAGTCCGGCTTCGCCATGCAGCTTTCGGCGAACCCGTGTACGCTATCTTGCGATGTAATTATCATAGTGAATGAGACAGGGCAAGAGAAGTTATTTTGAGAATAAAATCAAGAGAAGTTGCAAGGATATTTCCTCCATGGATTAGAATCAACCTTTACGTTAGCATCAGTATTTTGATCATGCTTCCGGCAACTTTGAATATTAAGTTACGGACAAGAAGAAGAAGACGACAGCAGCTGCAGAGATATTTCCTCAGTGTTTGAATGGAGAGTTACCCGGCCTGCTTCCTTGTGATCAGTCGTGATCTTGAGTTTAATTAGGTTCCAGAAACCATTCATGCCGTTACTTTTAATTGTAAATTCTCTCTCTGTTTTCCTTAGATTAGTTTCTGTGAACGAAATTAAGTTTCTCTTCTTTTTTTTAATTATAATACTTTAATTAATTCCTTAAAATTCTAAAATTAATATTTATTTAAGTTTTTTATAATTTTAAAATTTATATACTCGAATTAATAATTTTCAAAAAATAAAAACTCAGAATATGACATATTAAATTGTATCGCTAAGATTTTATCTCTTCGTTGTTTAGAAACTGTATAGGAATGTATTTCAATCCGAGTTTTTAAAAAATTTAATTTTTTTATTTTATTAAAATTTAATATAATTTATATACTTTGAATTGTTTTGATGTGTTGATATTAAAAATAATTTTTAAAAATAAAAAAAATTATTAACACATATTTCAATATAAAAAATTATTTAAAAACAATAACAATCAGTACTAAAAACAGCTTAGTTTTAAAGGTAATGGTTTTATCACGTCCAAGTCAATCAGTTTTCAAATACTCTTCCTGTTTAGTTCTTGAGCGGACCATGGATACATATTCGAAATGATACGTTAATAGCAAATTATTTAAATATATATATATATATATATTAAATTTATCTCTCAATTAAGAAAACTATCAGATTATTATTAAAATCATAGAAATGTTTATTTGTGGGTGCCTTATCTTAATTATAAATTGTTGGAACCAGACAAAAACCAATCATGCTTTGTTCTTTTTTCCCTTTTTTTTTTGTTTTGTTTTTGGTATGATCGAATTACATATTTTCCGTTGATAAGATGGAAATGCAAAATGTCAAACGTAACCACAGTGGCTGACAATTATGTTAAGAGAAATGAGGAAATATGTATGTGTGTGCATGTGATATGTACACCCGTACATGTGCATGTATATGTAAGTTAATGACATCTCATGAAATTTAATCTCCGTACACAAAAATTGTAAATGCAATTCGGCCGACACCAGAAAAATAAAAATAAAATAAAAAAGGTTTTTCTTTAATTTATTTGGTCAAAACATTACAAAATATATTAAATCACTTAGGTAAAACACGTAGTATTTCACATTTATATTTTATTTAGAATTTTTATATTCGAATAATTATTTTTATTGATTTTGGGGTTTGCAGGTGATTTTTTTAAAAGTTTTTTTCGGTATTTATAGATAAAAATAAATTTTTAGATAAAAGCCATAATTTTTCAGCTTCTATATTAGCATTCAATAGACAATCTCTAAATAAAAACAAAAATTAGGAGCAAACAACCCGAGAAAAATAAAAAAGCTAGGTGCGGGCTTCGACTTCCAGGCCAAGGTATGCTTCGATTTTTGTATTAAGGCCAGGTGCATTCGTCTAGCTCATTCCTAATCCATTTTTTTTATTTTTTTATTGAATTAACTTTATTTTTTAAATATTAATTGATTTTTTTAATATTCTTTTAGTTGCATGATATTTCAAAAGAGATTATTTGGATTTATCTTGAACTTTCTTTTCCTCTTATATTTTATATGAATTAATTGTACTTGTCATGAATGTTTTAAGAAAAACCATAATCATTTTTTATTACCAACAAAAATTAGCCACTAAGATAAAATGGACTAAAACATTTAAAATAAAAAAGAAGCATTTAAAATATTTGCATGTATATTTATTTTTTATTTTGAATATAAAGATTAGCTTTTCACTTTAATATTTAATTATTATTAACATGTATATTTATTTTTTATTTTGAATATGAAGATTAGCTTTTCACTTTAATATTTAATTATTGTTAACAATTCGTTTGATTAGTTGATTTACATATTTATTAATATATTTTATAATACACAAATAGTTTTATTTTATTTATTAATTAAAAAAATAGGTTAAGAATTAAATTTAATAATTGTTTCTGGTTTGTTTTCTATAAATTATCATAATATGAAATAAATGTCTTCGTACTAGAACGAGACTTGATTTTTTTTTAGTGTTTATTTTTTATATAAAAAATAAAAAATAATTTTATAAAATAAAAATAAAATTATTAAATTCAGTGGAGTACACAATTAGAATTGCGTGTTTGGCAAGTTAAACCGAGTAAATCTAATATATTATAATTTTAATATTTTTAAAAAATACTATTTAATTTTTTTTTTAAATTAAACTATATTTTTATCATTTTATATTACTTTTACACCTAAGATAATCAGGTTATGTTAGGAAAATTTGGTATAATTTAATTTAAAATTTAAATTAAATAAGAATTTATACCAGAAAATTTTAAAATTGACTCGTTAGACTTATTTAATAGTACTGTTAAAGAGTTTTTTTACTTTATATAAATTCTTTTTTTAAATTTAAAAAATTTTAGTTTCACTCGTATTTATAAAAAATATTAAATTACTTTTTTATATTTGAAAAAAAAACTTTTTTACACAGTAAATAGTGAAAAGTTAAAAAAAAAAACATTTGAGTCCTGACCGGCAGAGTGACAGATACCCACTTTCCAGATATTCTGTGCATGAAAAAAGCAGAAATGAAAGCACTTGCAATGTACGTATGAAACACGACAAGCACAGTTATAAATCCAAACTCTCTGCAGCCTTTTGCCTCCCGTGAAAAGACTGCTGCTTCTTTTATATCGCTCTGCCTCGAAACCAGACTCCCCCTTTCCTCTGTCAACACCATCCTCGCATATGTCATCTCCCATCAGGGCATCACACCATAACAAACACTTCTCTTCCTTCCAGTCCTAATAATTACCAAAGCATTCTTTTCCATGTTGTTCCCCTCTTTACTCCTCCTGTTGCAACACACTCCTTTCCGCAAAATCCCTCTTAGGTATTAAGAAAAAGAAATAAACAGCTCTGTGTAACCATATTTTCTTTCATCTCATCGTAGTGAATTTAGTGAAAATTTTAGCGAGCATACTTTTTTTTTAAGATTAACATGAGTGTTTGGCTAGCTTGCACGCACACGACTAATCCCACGGGTCCTGAAGTTAACGATCATATAAACCTTTAGTGGCCATCATATGAGCAACCAAGGACTCGAATCTGAGACCACCGAGGGAGCAAACCTCTTGATCTCAAATCCTTATCACTTGACCACCACCTAGATAGTTTAGCGAGCATACTTTAATTTTAGTAAGTATGGTTAATAAAGAGAGAATCCCCGGTCAACAATTATGCTAGCCTTGGAACCCTATTTCTCAAATTTCTTCTAATAAAAAACCTAACTAAGCCAATTGTGCAACAAAAATCAAACAGAAGAAACCAATTTCAAGAATAAAAAAAATATTAACTTGTCTCTTGCTTCGCCTCTAGAGGATATGATAGAGGAGTCACCACCGGAAACGCGCGGAAGACAAAAGCAAATAGCCTATGAGTTCATCTGGATCTTCTTCTAAACGAATTTCTATGAGACAAGCTTACGTCTATTTTTTTGAAAAAGTTTTATACAAAATAATAAATATGTATTTTTGAATTGTCAAAGATACATCGAACAACTTCAAAAAAAAGAAAAATATATATATATATGTATGTATGTATGTATTCCTGTTTGTCCATATTCATCATACCAGACACACCATAATACATGCATATGGACAACACGAGAGCCTGAGATCGGTGAAAATAATTGATAATTCAAATTCACTACTTTTATAACACGTCAAGAACTATAGCAAGCAATCATCTGTCGAAGATGACCGCGTCTTGGAAATCATTTAGATGGTGTTTGGATAGACTTGTGCGGCTGCGGTTAGAAAAAAAGCAATGTAATACATGTTTGGTTAACAATGAATCGCAGTTTGTTTTTATGTGGGTCTCAATACAAATTGTGGTTCAATTGCAAAAAATGAAAAGCAATTATGTATTGCTTTTCATGCGTTTCTCCTCTCTCATCATCGATAATTTTACAATTAACTTTCCCAACTGTCCTTTGTCCCTTTTTCTTCAATTTCTCAACAGTCACAAAAAAACCTAACAAATTAATGGTGGAAGGTTGTTGCAGATCAATAACGCACCCAGTTTCAACATTTTTCTATACTATTCTTTCATGTACTTCACCTCTTTCTCACCACCGAAACTTTCTCATAACCATTTTCAATTACTGTCCTCACAACCTCACAAATTTTTTTCTTGTTTCGGTTGCAGATCAATTTAATTGATGAACTAAAAACCCTAATTTCCTTCCCCAAAATGTTCTCCTTTCTCTTCTCTTGCTTTAACCCCGTTTCTATTTTGCCCTAAAACCACCAACGCTGGAGCAAGCTTCTTCCCCTCTGTCCATTCTTTCCAAATAAAGATTGAAAACACAAACCTTCACTGATCTGTCCCTCTACTGTTACAATTGCAGAAAACCCCCAGGAGATTCATGCTGGGAAGGTCCACGAGCGAGATACCAGTAAGTACTATACGTTCCCCTTATCAATTTTGTTTAACATATTGCTCAAAATCTAATTTCTGTAATGGGTCTCTATTGTTTTTATCTTTACAGAACAAAGCTACAGCACCGTGGTGGTTTACAGAACAAAGAAAGGAACTGAGGTCAGTTCCTGCTTTATATCCATCTTCATTTTCATTTTTTTAGATGAAAAATTGTATGTTTGTGCTGCTGCATACTCTATTATTATTAACACTGTAATTGTTGAATTGATCTACGAGTTTGTTGTTGCTGCATGTGTTCTATCTATTGTGCCTTTGTCAATTTTTTTGAATTTATAATAAATTTCAGTGTTTCTTCTGCTTGCCCTTTGCTTTGCATGTGTTTTTAATTTTTTTCTACTTGAAAACCTGCATTTCTGTGATGCTTTGTGTTCTATGTTACCTATGTCAATTTTGTAGAAAATTATATATTTGTGCTGCTGCATGCTCTATTACTATTAACACTGTAATTGTTGAATTGATCTATGAGTTTGTTGTTGCTGCATGTGTTCTATTTACTGTGCCTTCGTCAATTTTTTTGAATTTATAGCAAATTTCAGTGTTTCTTCTGCTTGTCCTCTGCTTTGCATGTGTTTTTAATTTTTTCTACTTGAAAACCTGCATTTCTGTGATGTTTTTGTGTTCTATGTTACCCATGTTTATTTTGTAGTAATTGTAGCTCAAAATCTATTTTATCTTCTAGGTCTCCATTGTATCTATTTGCAGGACAAAGCTGCAGAACCGTGCTAGTTTGGACACCTAAAGATAGACTGAGGTAAGTTCCTACCTTATCTCCATCTTTATTTTCAAATTTTTAGATGAAAAATTGCATGTCTGTATACCTACATAATCAATTACTGTGTGTTCTATAATTGAAAAATTCCATAACTATTGCTGATTGTCTTCTGTTTACTGTGCCTTCGTCATTTGTTTTGAATTTAAAAGAGTTTAATTGCTTCCATATATTACTTGTCTGTTGTTCTTTGTTCTGGTTTTGTTTTTTGTAGTCTACTACCAGCTGACAGTGCTGCTGTTGGATTATTTGCTTCTTGGAAACAATGTTATGCTTTGAAATTTCATTTATGTGTTGTTCTTCATGGTCTGATATGTTTGTTATGCATATTGATGTTGTTTCTGTTTGAGCAACCATATATTTCTTTACTATGCGTGTGTTTATTGTAATCGTAATGAGTGCCCTGTTAGTATGTCGTGTAGGATTACTTTTATTTATACTTGTGCAATCAAAATCAGAATTTTGAGTTCTTTTTTTTTGTGTTTGCATGTTGCAAAAGAAAGCTGGGTTTCTTTGAATGTAGAAATACATTATGTTCTGTTTGTTTTTTCCCTGCTATTTTTAGCTTCCAAACAGCATGACGACAATGAAGTGTTGCTTGATAATTTAAATATTATCTCATGTCTGAAACTCAGTTTTCTGAATAATTGAAATTAATAGGTTTCAATTAGTTTTTATTACAAATTAACTTAAACATTCTCATTCAAATACATGCATGGTTAATGTTTGTTGCCAACCACACAACTTTTGTAAATGCTGAACATTGAGTGTTTTATTATTGTTTAAGTCCACGGTTTATGTATGTGCCACAATGTAATTGATATCATTTATTAATTTCAAACTTTTGTTAAATGTGTTAAAAGATATCATGAAAGGTCTTGAATCTTTTGATAAGGCTGTTTGGACAAAGGAAATGTTGCATATATTTTGTGATATATGCATTAAAGCAATTGATATGGGAATGAGTCCTAATACTTATTTTGATAAAATAGGGTGGAAATTTCTTATAACATCATTCAAAGAACAAACTGGCCATGCATTCACCAAAACATAATTGAAAAACAAATGGGATGGATGCAAAAAGGATTGGAGGATATGGAATAAACTGGTTTTGGAAACTGGTGTTGGCTGGAATAGTGAGTTAGGCACAATTGCAGCTAGCGATGAGTGGTGGAAATAAAAAATTCAGGTACATTCCTTATCATCCTAATAATTTCTTTTATTGTTGTCGAATTCCAACCCTAAAATTTGAGTAGTCTGACCCTTCATTATTTGATTTAATTTATATGCAGGAAATTAAAGGAGCCAAAAAATTCAGACATGTCGGTATTGAGCCGTCTTTGAAGAATAAATTTGACCGAATGTATTCCAACATTGTCGCAACTGGAGCGTATGCATGGGCTCCTTCATTAGGTGTACCTGCTGGTAGTGATGTTGATCCTGGTACAAGCAATGCCGACATTGCTCATGATGGGTTGGAAGAGGGCAGCGGTGATTCGGAGGAAGATGTGATTCCAGATTTCCAGACTGACATGGCTCGAACAGTTGAAGGGATAAATATGTCTAGCAGCAACAACACAAAAAGCGGTGGCAAAAGAAAAGAACGAGATCATTATGATGTGCGAGGTAGAAAAAAGAAAACAGCTGGAATTGGTGTTCAGCTGCTGTCAAGGTGTAATCATCTACTTGAGAGTATGTCGACTAAGAGTGATTCGACTTCTGTGAATATGGATCGCGAAGGTTATAGTATTCGTGAGGTGATGGCTGAGCTGCACTCAATTCCTGAAGTTTCAATTGAAGATGAATTTCACGACTTCGCTACGGAGTATCTCAGTTTAAGAAGGAAAAGAGAAATATGGGCTAGTATGGGTGATAAGCAACAGAAGTTAAGATGGTTGCAACGAATGTATGCACGAACTAAACGTGCTTAGTTGACATGGTATGATTTATACATGTTTATTTTTTTATTGCAGTGTAATGGGATGCTGGTTTTTAAAAGAGTAGTTGTCATTTGCCGAAGTTTGTCGGAGACATTGTTTCACAAGACATGCCGGTATTAAGACATATGAGCATATCTGTTTACGGTAATTTATGTATTGTTATATTTATTAAAATGCTTTTCGGGAGTTAAGAGACTTGTATGAGAAATTGCTGGTTGTAATGTTGTATTTTATCTATGAATTACAATGTTCAATGGTTAATGTTAAATGGTTGACTCTTTAATGGAATTGGTTGTTAATTTACCTTAAATGTTTTGTTATTTGTATTTTTTTTCTTTGTTGCCGTGAGGTATGATAGGAACAATAATACATGTTGTTGTGTTTCTTTCTTTAGGTATAATTTTTTCAGTTGGTAGCTACTATGAGATTGACATGTTGTTGGTGATTCTTTCCTTAGCTATATTTGTTTCCATTGGGTAGCTACCGTGAGCTTGTGATGCCCGAAAAGAAACCCTTTTGTAGCTGCCGTGAGGTCTGATAATACATGTTGTTGTTTTTCTTTTCGTGGCTGTAATTTTTTCAATTGGTTAGCTATTGTGGGATTGACATGCTACTGGTGATTTTTTTTCTTGGCTGTATTTGTTTCCATTGGGTAGCTACTATGGAGGTCTGAAAAGGAACCCTTTTTGCAGTTACTGTTGTTGTTTTTTTCCTTTGTTGCCATGAGGTCTGATGGGACTAATGTAGTTGGTGTTTCTTAATTTTTATCACGTTGAAAGCTTGGTCTTGCTGCTGGTTTTTAACTTGAAACTCTGTTTTTATTCCTTTCAACTCTGGTTTGAAAGACTTCATGTCAGGATGGTGTACATATATGAGCTGTAAAAGTAACATTATATGCTACTTTTACAGCACATACATACATGTGAATGTACTTATGTTGAAAGCTAAAAAATTGTAAAATAGAACAAAAGAGCATTGAAATTTTTCTATATAAAGAGGAATGTTTACATAATATTTTTCAGTGAACTACCTTTCTTCATAATAAGCTTCTCAAACCTTTCAATTGCATTAAATACAAGCAAGTATAATACTCCTTTTTTGTTGGCTTTACAGGTATGGAAAAAACTTATGTCGCACAAATTCTTTTATAGTTTTTTTTATTGAATGATATTTAATTATTTAAAGTTTTTTATTAACAATATTTTTTTTCTTGTTTACATGTAATTGAAGTTATGGATGATCCACAATTTAATGACATATTTAATGAAGATTTCGATGGTAATTATGATAATGTAATGAACCACATTGTAGAACAAATTAATTATCCTAGTTGTGAAGGTAGTGGTGCTTTAGTTGATGGTGTCGGAGATGATAGTAATGGAAACGACTCTGATAACAGTAATGACGATGATGATGATGATGCTGACGTTGATGATGATAGTGATGGTGACGATGCATTTATTATAAGGAGGCATTTTGAGAGGAAAAAATTAATTATATGCACAGCTGGAGCTATAAACATGTATTATATTAATTATATGTATAAAGAACCATGTATGGTTTCCTATAACACAGGGATGCGTTGGTTGACGGAGGTTTTAAGAGGTCATTGGAAACGAAGTGTTAACATGTTCAGGATGGACGCAACCACTTTATTGAGTTTATGCACCGAATTAGAAATGCACCATGGCTTAAAACCATTAAGAAGAATGAGCGTTATTGAAAAGGTGGCAATGTTTCTATTTACAATAGCAGTTGGGGCGTCAAATAGACAAGTGCAAGAAAGATTCCAGCATTCAGGTAAAACTATTAGTAGATGTTTTAAACAAGTGCTTAAATCATTATGTTTGTTTGATGTGGAAGTCATAAAACCAGTAGATCCACAATTTATGAGCACATCAAGAGAAATTGCTATGAATCCAAGATTTATGCCACATTTCAAGGTAAGATGAAATTTTTTTATAATTAAGTAGTTTAATTAAGTTTAATTAAGTTGTTTAGAGGAGTATGAAATATGTTATAAATGTCTATGAGTACTATAAATGTTTTTATGGCATGTAGAATTGTATCGGTGCAATTGATGGAACACATGTTCATGCCTGCATACTATCTGCAAATCAAATTCCATTTATTGGAAGAAAAGGCATACCAACACAAAATGTCATGGCTGCTTGTAGTTTCGACATGCAATTCATGTTCGTGTGGGCAGGATGAGAAGTTAGTGCACACGATACGCGTATTTTTCTTGAGGCCATTGACAATAACAATATCAAATTTTCGAAACCTCCAAAAGGTTGTGATTTTAACTAAATTGAAGATTTGGTAATTGAAGGAATATATTTATTTTCCAGTGTTGTTTAAAATTACCATGTTATTTTTTGCAGGAAAATATTATTTGGTTGATGCTGGATATCCAAACGAGTATGGGTATTTGGGTCCTTATAAAGGTGAGAGGTATCACTTCTAAGAATTCAGGCGTCGGAGACAACCAAGTGGTCAGAAAGAAGTGTTTAATCGTGCACACTCGTCATTACGTAACGTGATCGAACGTTCTTTTGGGGTATGGAAACAGAGGTGGAAAATTTTGCAAAACATGTCTGGTTATCCATACAAGACACAAGTTGAGATTGTAGTTACATCCATGGCACTACATAATTATATTAGAAGGAGGTCACAAGATGATGCAGTTTTTTTTGAGTATGATCGCAACCCCAATTTAATTCCAGATAACTTTTTACCTGATATTGTTCAGGCTTCAGTCATTCAAGGCTCACAGAGGCCTTCATGTATGGATTTTGTACGTGATGGAATTGCAAATAGTTTGATGGAACAATAAAAGAGTACATTAATGTATAAGAATTTTTCATTTTGTTATGTAATCATAATTACAAAATACCTATGTTTTGGAATTATATATGTGTTTATATATGTCCTTTTAATTAATTCAAATCAAATATAAAATACAAAGCATATTAACCAAACACAAAAAAATATTTTTTTTAACCACAGTTTTACCAAATACATAACTGCTTTTTTTTCACCATAATTTTAACTACAGTTTTTTAACCAAACACAAGAAACTATTTTTTTTAAATCATAACTTCAACCATAGTTTTAACCAAATACTAATTTTTTTGAAATCAACCTCACAAAAAGTACTTTTTATTAAACTACTTTTTTTACACCACAACCATAAAAAAGCTACCACAATACCAAATAGGCTCTTAATCTTTGTCAACTTTTCGTGTTTTCAACTCTTTTTTTTTTCCTGGAAACTGCAGCATGCTTAGTTCTAGCTTTGTGTTTCTTCTGCGCTCTTACATGGTCAGGTCCTGAAGCTTATTTTCTTCACATAGAAATTGCATGTTGATAAAGGCAATAAATTTCCATGTTTGAAGTTTGAAAAAAACATAGATAAAGGGAAAGGTCTTTGTATATACAGCCATCAATTAAGAAATAGCTTGTCTGTCAATCAGAAGAATTCCAAAACAGAAAACACGGGGTAAGCTGCGGACAATTTCGTTACCAAGAATTTACCTTTGCAAGTTAGCGGCATCGATTTATCCACGCCAAGTTGTCTGTACCATTGCTTTGTTCCTTCCACTTTCAATTCCATAATTACAATAAATTATGAGGGTGTAATGATCACAAGATGAACCTTTATAAAAAGAAAATATTGCCTGTTTCTTTCATAAGAAAAGGCTCCGTAATTTCTTAATCGTAAGTAGTATCTTGATGCTGATGTTTGTATGTGGAGACTAATCCTTTTTTGACGAGTCTTGAGCAGATCATTCCTTCTTAACTGATATATATTTTTTTTTATGGGTTTCCTTGGAATTCGAACTATGTCCCAAATTAAGTATGGACACCACGTACAACTATGAATCGAGTTTAATCTTTGCTTAATTTCCTGTGATGCCCATGAAATGAACCTTGGAGCTATAAAGTTCTTAAAACTAGAATATCTCTGCACCTTTATGGTTTTAATTGAACCCCTTGATATACTTGTATTTTCCCTCTATGAAAGATACTTCAATGGACGGCATTCTTGATTTTACGCCTTTTTTTCACTAGGTCTTTGTGAAATCCATCTACGGTGGACCAGTAACAGTTCGTGATATATTTTGACTTAAACTTTTCAAATTAATTCTTACAAAAAGAAAAGGCCCTTGTACAGCCAGCACTATAAAAGGGCGCCTCAGAGATCCAAAGTGAGACCATCACATATTCATTTCATATAGATAGGGGTGACTTCCCACAGGAACACAATTTGAAAAGGCATGAGAGATTATCAGCTTCCACCATCCAAATGCATCGCCATGATGAAATTGTTGGCTTTCTGCCTCTTCATTATTTCTTTGATAAACATACCAATTGCTGAGGCTAGAATTCGTCATTACAAATGGGAGATCGAGTACGAGTACAGATCCCCTGACTGCTATAAGAAGCTGGTCATTACAATTAATGGAAGAACTCCTGGACCCACAATTTTTGCACAGCAGAATGATACAGTTATTGTTGAGGTCAAGAACAATTTGTTAACTGAGAACACAGCCATTCATTGGCATGGAATTCGTCAGATTGGAACACCTTGGTTTGATGGAACTGAAGGAGTGACTCAGTGTCCGGTTTTGCCTGGAGACACTTTCGTATATAAGTTTGTTGTTGACAGGGTGAGTTCTCTAGTCTTAGCACTTATAATAGCTAGACTTCTAATAATGTCAGCTTACACATATAATAAAACCTCCTGTTTCCTCTATGCAGCCTGGTACATATCTGTACCATGCCCATTATGGAATGCAAAGAGAAGCTGGGCTTTATGGTTCGATTCGCGTAGCGCTTCCCGAAGGAAAATCCGAACCCTTTGCCTATGATTATGATCGAAGCATCATCCTCAATGATTGGTATCACAAAAGCACATATGAACAAGCTGCCGGATTGTCCTCAATTGATTTCCAGTGGGTTGGGGAACCTCAGGTACTTAATTATCTTAAATGCCTTGTTTGATATCTTTATGGTCTTGATCATCACTTTCGTGTGACTAAGCTTGTTACTTGCAACAAAAATTGCAGTCACTTTTGATACATGGAAAGGGAAGGTTGAACTGCTCCACTGCCAATTCACCCCTGAAAGCTGATGTTTGCAATAATACAAATCCCGAATGCTCTCTTTATTCCATGACTGTAGTCCCCGGAAAAACATATCGGCTTAGGATTAGTAGTTTGACTGCTTTATCAGCTCTTAGTTTCCAGATAGAGGTATTTTCCATGCCCCTGCCAATTTATGTTTTACAGCTTATTGCAGGGAAATAACAAAGTAGCCATTGCTTAACATTTCTATAATTCCTGTGCAGGGTCACAACATGTCTGTTGTTGAAGCTGATGGTCACTATGTTGAGCCATTTGTGGTAAAGAATTTATTCATATACTCTGGCGAGACATACTCAGTCCTAGTGAAAACTGACCAAGACCCTTCAAGAAACTATTGGGCTACTGCAAATGTTGTTAGCAGAAATTCCACGACTCCGCCAGGCTTAGCCATTTTCAACTACTATCCAAACCATCCCCGGAGATCTCCTCCAACGATTCCTCCATCTGGGCCTCTTTGGAACGATGTTGATTCTCGGTTTAATCAAAGTCTTGCCATTAAGGCTCGCAAAGGCCACATGCATTCCCCTCCTGCCACATCTGACAGGGTCATAGTATTGTTGAACACACAAAATGTGGTAAATGGTACTCGACGTTGGTCAGTCAATGATGTCTCTTTCAATTTACCTCATACACCTTACCTGATTGCACTCAAGGAGAATTTACTTCACACCTTTAGCCAAACCCCGCCTCCTGAAGGATATGATTTTGTAAATTATAACATTTCTGGTGAAGAAGACAGCAATGGTACTACTAGTGATGCCATCTATAGGCTTCAGTTCAACTCTATAGTGGATATTATTTTGCAAAATGCAAACTCTATGGTACCCGACGTTAGTGAGACACATCCATGGCATCTTCATGGACATGACTTTTGGGTCCTAGGCTATGGAAGGGGCAAGTTCGATCGAATTAATGATCCAAAGAAGTACAATTTGGTCGATCCGATTATGAAGAACACGGTACCAGTTCATCCTTATGGATGGACAGCTTTAAGATTTAAAGCTGATAACCCTGGAGTTTGGGCATTCCATTGCCACATCGAGTCACATTTCTTTATGGGCATGAGAGTGGCGTTTGAAGAAGGTATAGAGCGGGTAGGAAAATTGCCGTCATCTATCATGGGCTGTGGTGAAACCAAACACCTCCGCAAGCCATAATAGTTCAAGAGGAAAACTATTGTACTACAATTCTTTTGGATGCTTCAGGAAATTTACTGGATAAATCCTGCCATGGAGAATGGCTTGGTTTTATTTTCTTTTTCTGTGACTCCAGCAAAAGAAAGATTTACACAATTTTTGTGTTGCAATAAAATATACACCATTTTCTTCTTCTTTTCCCCTTATTTGTTCCCTTCAGTATTGAGATATGTTTGACTCTTCTCTCGAACTTCGGTAATCATTATACTTATCACTTAATCAATCGCTCTTAAGGGTTATCAGCCCAATTAAGGACAATTTTTGTTAACAAGGCATGATATACTAAGGATCTGAAAATCTAATGAATTTAAATTTATAGAAACGAAAATCTAATGCATTCGTGTTGGCCCAGATGAATCGGCTACGAGCTCCATTTCAGAAGAGATTAACAAGCATGGGCTTAACCAAGCTTAAGCCTTGTAAGTAGCTAGCAATCCCTAAGCCCCATAACTTCTAGACCTCTTATTACGTTGTTGTCGGTTACATGTTTTTTTATACATAGCAGATCATCTTTTTATAAACAGATCATTAATTTTTTGATATTACATGTTTTTCTATTTTTTAGAGGAAAGATTGAAATTTTTAAGAGAAAGATCATGTCTTGAAATTGAAAACAAAGGACTTTTCGTTGAGGATGAGTTGTTCATTGATTTTTCTTTTTTTCTTTTTTAATGTAGATAGAATGATTATCTTTTCCCACAGTGATTGGAAAGATTTTAAAGAATCACATGGCCATGGCCTGTAGTAAGATAATTCAAAGCTATAAGTTAATTATTCAATTTTAAATTTAATTTTTTAGATATTATTAGTTTAATTTTTATAAACTTTTAAGGTCTCGTGATTTGTGTGAATATTAATTTAATAACTTGTAAAATTAGTTGAGATGTACACAAATTAATCTGGATATCTACATTAATAATAACAATAAAAAATTTGAAACTATAAAAACTAGGTTGCTGTTTGCTGCTAAACTTGGAAATGACCAAATAATTTGAATTATTAGGAATTGGCTTCTGGCTATTCTTGTTGACAGTGTTCTTTTTTCCTGATTTTTCTATTTGTTTTTTTTATTTTGATTAAAAATCTAATCATTTTCTTGCAGTTGTTTATTTATTAAAAATAAAAAATTAGATGATTTAAAATAAAAATAAAAATATATATTACTAGTCAGAATCCTTTTATCTAAATAACATGCTCATTGTTTTTTTTTATGTTTTTTTCACTAGAATATTTAATTTTAGAAAAAATCTTATAAAATTCCTAAAAGGAAGTATTACATTAAAAAACAACAACAACATTTTGAGAATTTAGACATTGCTTTATTTAAAAAAAAACATAATAATAAAACAATGTTAATGTACTACCATGAGAAATTTTTTAACAATATTATTAAACTTGATTAAACAAGTCAACTTAAAAATATCATAACCCAACTTTTTACTTAGCCCAAGTTATGAGTAAAATCATATAAGTGTTGAATTAATGTGATAAAAATAAAAGTAAAAACAAATTTTTAATAAAAATCTTCTTATCAAATGAAATATATTAACATCAACATCAATTTTCTTTTATTATTGAAATATATTTAAACAATAACTTCTTCTCCTTTTCAGTAGTTTTCAATAAAGTTTTTATATATATATTTTAAGTTCAAAAATTAAAATATAAATAAAATAAAATCTTGAACGATAAAGTAAAAGTTCTGAGTTAAAAGAACCAAATATAAAAGTAAAAAATCATGAAGGTAAAAAATATATATTAAAAAAGCATGTGATAAGCTTTAGACATAATATCAAATTTAATGTCAACATTTTAAAATTTTTTCAAGCAATAAAACTGAATTTTTTTTTAAAAAAAAACAAACATCAACCAAATAGATATTTTTACAATACCTTAAATCTCACAGCAAGTAAATCAAAATAATTTCTAAAAAAAAATGAAAATGATATATTATGCATGGATTAAATTAAAAAAATAGTAATTAAAAAAAGCTTAAATGACTAGAAAGAAAAAATAATAGAAATTATTGTTCTAGTAAGCAATGATTTATTAAGAAATCTATAATGATTTTCCCTTTGAAATTAGTTTTTCTTTTTAATTGGAATTTATAATTGTAAGGACTTGTAGGTTTTGGAGATTTTTAGCTAAATAGTTCGAGGAAAAAAAATAAAAATAAAAATATATAAATATTAAAGAAGTATTTAGAAAATGATACCAATTTTTTTAAAGTGTTTTTTATTTGAAAATATGTCAAAATAATATTTATGTTTTATTTTTAAAAAATCATCTCTAATATCAATACATCAAAATAATTTAAAAAAATAAAAAATATTATTTTATAAATATATTTTTAAAACATAGAAATAACCAACTCTAACGCTTTCTTAAGTGGTATTATACAATGGTCGCAAATAAAATAAAATAAAATAAAAAAGGGCATTATGCAAGAGTGACATATTTACCCAGCTATTCATGACACCAGCAGTTTATAGCCTGTGATAAAATTGATCATGCAAGAAAGCTTGATCATCAACGCCAGGACGAGATCCCCATTTTCAACTTCCCCGCCAAACCTAACCATACCCAAACATTCTCTCTAACTAACCAGCAACACTCATTCGCGCGCCCTCTCCCAGTCCCCAACGCCACGCTCCCGTCACGCGCTACCATAACCGTTTCTAGATTCCCCATATAAATATCCCCAACCTTCCTCCCTCTGCTTCACATCCACTATTCATCGCTCTCCCTCTGTCGTCAAAATGGAGTTTTCTCCGAAACTCTCTATTCTCTTAATTCTCTCGCTCTCCATAATCATCTCCTCCACTGCCACTGACGGGGTAGAAACCACCACTTTCACCTCAAATCTCTCTCCTCTATCACCACAACCACAAATCTCCACCTCCGATCACTTCCACGACCATTCGTTCTCCTCACACACAAATCTCCTCGCGCCAATCCTCTCTCACCTAGGATTCACTCAACTCGCCATGGCGGTTCCATCTCTCTCCGCTGATTCTACCTCCACGGCCTGGTCAGGTCCTTCCACTCTTTTCGCTCCTTCCGATTCCTCTCTCCGTACCTGCTTCTCTTGCTCTATCCCTGACCTCCTCCACGAACACATCGTACCCGGTCTCTTCTCCATTGATTACCTCCGTAAACTTGCTTTCGGTACCAAAATCGAAACGCTAAGTCCTGGCCGTTGTATAACCGTCACTTCCACTTCACTAAAAAACGACTCCGCCACTCCTTCCACCGTCAAGGTCTTCATAGGAGGCGTAGAGATCACGCATCCTGATCTCTTCAACAACGGTGTCTTAATCATTCATGGCATCCGAGGCTACATTGCACCACTCTCTCCATTCTCTTGCGATGTTGAGAGATTGAGCTCTCTTTCTTTTCCGTTTCAAGAGGGCGTGACTCCTCCCGTGACCTCAACTACTCATCAACAGGGTATCGGTACTCTGGTGCAGCCTGCTATAATGCGTCTGATGTTACGTGATGCAATGCTTAGGTTGCGTAATAATGGATTCGCGATTCTCTCTCTTGCAATGAGAGTGAAATACCCTGAGCTAACGAATCTGGCTAATATGACTGTGTTTGCTCTTGATGATGTGTCGATCTTCTCTGGATCGCATGGGTATATTAGCAGCGTGAGGTTCCATATTGTGCCTAATCATTACTTGAGCACTGCTGATTTAGAGAGGCTTCCTGTGGGGGCTACTTTGCCTACGCTGGAGAGAGGTCAGGCTTTGGTGGTTACATCTGCTGGTGGATTCAATACCGCGGTGCCGATGAGGATCAACTATGTGAGAGTTAAGGTGCCTGATGTGATGAGGAACTTGAAGATAGTTGTTCATGCTGTTTACTTGCCTTTCCCAAGGATTCATCCCACTTCTGCTGCTGCTTTTGATGAGATGATGGGCATTGGTGGCGAAGGACAGAATATAGTGGCAGCGGAAGATGGTGCTTGTTCTGCGGTTTTTGAGGAGGACGGTAGCTGTGGGATGGTGCCTCCTATGCCAGCTCAGGTCAAGCCATCTGCGGTGGCGCGGAGTGATGAAGATCACCATGGCCTGTAGATGTTTGTTATGATGGTGACGTGTCCTATTTGGATTGGTAGTTTTTGCTGCCCACTGTTAGGCAATAGTCAGTCAGTGTCTGTTTTTTAGCTGAAAGATGTGTTTGTTTGTTTGTGTTCTCTTAGCTGTGCTTTGTAGTTAATGGACAGTGGCGTATCATGAGAAGTATTATCAAACTTGGTGAGCGTAGTTACGAAAGAGGACTTGTTTGGGCCTACGGTATGAGTATGTCTACCCATTTTTATGGGCCTATTATCTAGTAGTCGCCAATGAATCTCAATCTATTATCGAGCCTGGCTCAATTGCTGCTAATTGCCTTTGTAGATTTATTCATCTTGTTGTGGGTTTTAACAATGGTTCCATTATGTTTTTTTTTAATTAGTTGAATTTTAGTAGTATTTTTTGGAGCATGTAAATGAAAGCCTTTGCAAAGATGGATATGATCATAAGTAATGCAATTCAAAGTCGTTCTTACGGTGTTTTGAAGGGTAAAAAAGGTTATTCATGATGTTTTAGAGTAGTAACAAACATGTATAGGAGCACAGGTTAATTAATGAATACGATCTCCTCTCCTATATACTCTACTCATTTTTCTAATCCCTTTTCTTATTTTAGTTTCAAATGATTTGGTCTGCTAGGAAGACAGTAAATGTATTTTTTTATCCAATAAATACGTTTGTTATGTTAAGAAATATGGTTCTTCATAGGCTTTCGTCATAATAGCCAGGTAAGAGGCATGTAATCTAGCAAGAAATTATTTTGAGGTGAAATTAGCCAACGTAAAAACATAAAAATATTGAGGTGTGATTATTTGGTTAAAATGTTTGCAGATATTTTATTAATATACATGCATACAAGTGTGTGTAATTCGTACGTTCACTTGATAGGAGGAAGGTTGTTCAAGATGATGGGACCCATTAAAATAATTAATGGAACTACAATTCCAGGACTCCCAGCAAAATTATCAAATATAAATAGAAACACCATAAAATAATCTCTTGTTATATTTATCGGTCAACGGTGACATAAATATTCATTTTATATATACAAAAAGAATTACAATAAAAAAGTATTAAAAAAAGTCAAAATATAGAATAATATATTATTTATACAAATAAAATTATTAAATGATTTAACTTATAGTAAAATTTGTTTATAATGCCCACCAATAATATTTAATTTATGATTTAATAAGTGACCCTCCTTTTTTTTCCTTTTCATTTTCTCTTCTTCCTTCTAACATTATACCTCCTTTTATTTTACCATAAATCAACAACTTATCATAAATTCAATCAACAGAATACAAAGTATGTTGATATTTTTATTTAAATTTTATTGAGAATTCTAGTAGGCAAAACTAATATATGACTAAATGAGGTGATATCCATCAAAAAAAATTGAATAATAAGGAAATATGAAAAAAAAGGTATCAAGAACCATGTTGATCTGCGTTATGGCACCTACCCCCTTGGCTGGTTTATAAGATTAAACAAATTTGCATATATACATTACAATTGCATGTTTATCGATTATTCTATTTGATTAGTCAATTTGTTATATATTTAAGTGGTTTAGTTCATTACACACGCACACCATGTGGGCTGAGTAAAACAATTAAGCAAATATTAATCTTCTTCGATGAACTTTTGAAGAGAATATTTGCAAAAAAAATTATCTTTAGAATTTTATTAATTAATTTTTCCTTTTGTAACTAAAATATTTATAATATACTTCTTAACATTTCAATAACATCATCTTAGTTTAGATTCATTTTAAAAAAATTAAATAAAAAATTGAATATTTCTCAGCAAAATATAAACTTAAACTCTAGGTCTCATGGAAAAAAACTAAAATATAAAAGATAATAAAAAAATTTAAAAAAAAAGTGTTAAAACTCTTGCTTCACCTATTTTTCACAGTAAATTTTGAAAATTAAAACATTAAAAAATTAATCTTATTATACTAACATTTAATGAGTTGCTGTAAATTAAAAATTAAATATAAAAAAATTAATAATTTTTTTTGTTAAAATTCAAGAATTGTTTAATATTAATTTTTCATTGACCGATAATTTATTCTAGTCATGTTAATTAAATAGCTTTCCAACATATAGTTGCCATATGATTCATTAAGCACCATCATACGTCTTCTACGGTAGAAATGCTTCCACAAGAACCTTCAAAATAACGTCATAATTTCACTTAAAAAATATATATAAATAACATCAGGGCTGACTTATGATAATTTATCTTGAAATGCAAAATCTCATTTCCTCTATCACATTTTTAATATATATATATATATATATAGAATTAATTTGGATGTTAAAACTATCTGATCAATTGAGCTATTTTTCAGAGTTATAATATATATTTTTCTTGCTATCAATGTTAATGTCATGAATTGTTTTATCATTTTCATATTAATATTTACAAAAAATAAAAATAAAAAAATTACCGAAAAAGTGAATAAAATATATTTTAATTATTTCTCGTATAATTTTTACTGGAATAAGTTGATATACGCCCCCAATCTTTATTTTCACATGTAAAATAATGGACGAAGTACCCTATCAGAGCTTGAAACCACGAGAAGGGGGGGAAATTAGCAGTCAAATCATCATAATTATATGCATATATGACATTTCAAGTTACAACAAGTCCATTAAATCCACGAAGGTCGAATTCCCAAGGAATAAAATGATCCCTGAAGTGCCTTGTGCTGTAAATCGGACTCCATTTTTACTCTTTAACTACTAATTAAATTGCTTGTCGCGAACGCCACGCTCGTGTCACATTAATCTCAGTGTCCAGTGATGTTAACTTTTGATTTTATAATCTTCTCTTAAGCGATTTGCTGGGGTCCTTTCCTTAATGAGAAAAGTCAAACATGATTGCATATTGCTAATTAAGAACAAGTAAACTATTCTAAGAGTTACCACAGGAGATTGGGACGCCTTATGCCGTCTCAAGAAGGAAATAATCAGTGTTCAAACCTGAAAATTCCAAGATTCCATGCCCCATTAAATTTTAAGCTGAATCGGAGTCTAGCATCGCAAGTTCTTAGGCGGGACCCGCTACCAACTAGTTACGGACTGTTTGATATTGATGTTCACCCCTTTTATATATATAATTTATTTTTTAAATACTTTCAAATTGTTTTGAGGTTTAAGAAAAATATCTTAATTTATTTCTAATTTTTATTATATTTTTAATATTTTAATATTTTTAACCTGCCTGTTTAGGTGTGTAGTTATTATTATTTTTTAAAATACTTTATACTTGGAATTGAATTAAAATAATATTTTTTTATTTTTTAAAAATTATTTTTTATATTAATGTATCAAAATAATCTAAAAATACTAAAAAAATATTAATTTAAAGTAAAGAAAATAAATAAATTTAATTTTTTTAAAAACAGCTATAATTTATTTTTTTTGTTGTAGATATATTAAAATAATTTTTTTTTTCAGAATTCATTTTTAGCAACAACATGTTAAACCTTCTAAAAAATTAATAATTATATAAAAAATTGAATTTTAACCTCTCTCTATTTGGCCATTACCAAATGGACACGTATTCAGTTTTGGACCCACCTTGTTGTTTAGAGTGAATTAATAATCAGCAACTCCCAGTGTCCTAATACGTTGTATTCCAGCACAATCAAAACTAGCGACGTATGATTATCACCTATTTTTTTTCATTAACGATGGTGTCCGGATCAGCTTGCACGCACCACGATTAATCCCCACGACCTATTGAATATCCTATAAACCCAGCAGGCAAGTAAAGCAGCGCGGGACTAATCCTCATGATTTACTGAACACCCTACAAACCCAACAGGCAAGTAACTCTATTTGGCCATTACCAAATGGACACGTATTCAGTTTTGGACCCACCTTGTTGTTTAGAGTGAATTAATAATCAGCAACTCCCAGTGTCCTAATACGTTGTATTCCAGCACAATCAAAACTAGCGACGTATGATTATCACCTATTTTTTTTTATTAACGATGGTGTCCGGATCAGCTTGCACGCACCACGATTAATCCCCACGACCTATTGAATATCCTATAAACCCAGCAGGCAAGTAAAGCAGCGCGGGACTAATCCCCACGACCTACTGAACACCCTATAAACCCGCGGGACTAATCCCCACGACCTACTGAACACCCTATAAACCCAACAGGCAAGTAAGACAACAAACATGCAACTCCAAAGCTCGAACTCATGACAGCAGAACGCGTAATACACCTGCCACCGCTGGGCCAATGCTTTGGGTGCATTATCATACTAGCGACGTATGATTATCACCCATTTTTATCCTTTGCTTTTGTTGTTTTCAAAACATAAAATATCGATTCTTTCTTCCACGATTAAAAAAAAAACATATCCCAATTCCCAAGCACATACAAAAATATATATATATATAATGAGATTTGTTATTGATTAAGTTTTAAAGTTTAAAAATATTATAATTATATTCAAATCTTCACTTGTTAAGAAATTATTATAATTTTTTAAAGTTTAAAAAGCCATCGTGATAAATATAAAAATTAAAAACTAATTTTTTTTTATTTAAAATAAAAAATAATAATAAGATAGAACAGTAAAAAAAATTCTAAAGAAATAAAATTAATTAGAAAAAATATTTTTTTTTAAAAAATAAGGCAATATAAAAATAAAGGGCATGCCCATATCAACAAGAAAGTCATTAATTCAGTACAGTTGAAAGCTTTTATGACCGGCTCATAGCCAAAATAAAATAAAAAAATTAGGTTTCATAAATTCTAAAATTATAGTTGAACTATAGAGATTAATTTCTATGATATGATAAACTTTGAATGTTAAGTAGAAGCTAAACTTACGTAATAAATAAAATTTAAATTAAATAGAATTCCTAAATTTATTAAAAACAATATTTCGAAAATAATAAGAAAAAAACCTAAAATGACATCTTCTAGACTTAATTTGAAAATCATCCGAACCTCAATTGAGAATTACGAATTAGCCCTGTAGAAAACCGGTCATGTAGAACACGCTGACCAAATTTCAACGCAATTCAATAATTAAATAAAAATTATATCTTTTTTTTTAAAAAAAAAAAAACTTGACTGACTCCATCATCTTCTAACAAGGGGCGCGTCACCTTATATAGACGCTTATGCACCACCAACGAGCTGAAACTTATCTCTTCCATTGTCAGCATGGAAACTTGGTTCCTTATCCTCGTCTCCATCTCCATCTCTCTCTTCTTGAAATTTATCTTCAACAATTTCCTAACAACCAAGAAACTCCCTCCAGGTCCTGTAACATTTCCTATCATCGGCAACTTACTATGGCTCCGCTTGTCCTTCTTTAAATTGGAGCCCATCCTCCGGTCCCTGCATGCCAAGTTTGGCCCAGTGGTTACCCTTCGCATTGGCACTCGCCCTGTTATCTTCATTGCGGATCGCGCCCTTGCTCATAGGGCTTTAATACATAATGGGGCAGTTTACGCGGACCGTCCACCAGCTTTTGCTACCGCCAAGATTACAACTAGTAATCAGCTTAATATCAGTTCTTCCTCTTATGGCCCAACTTGGCGTCTCCTGCGGCGTAACCTCATGGCCGAAATCCTCCACCCTTCGCGCGTTAAATCTTACTCTCATGCACGCAACTGGGTGCTGCAAATCCTCCAGAATCGCTTCGAGTCCGAAGAGAAATCCGGTCGTCCTGTTCGAGTGATGGAGCATTTTCGATATGCCATGTTTTGCCTGTTAGTCCTGATGTGTTTTGGCGACAAGCTCGATGAAAGCCAGATTGAAAAAATCGAGGAAGTGCTGCGACATATGCTTGTGAATATCGGTAAGTTCAATATACTCAATTTCTGGCCAAGAGTGACGAAGATTGTGTTGCGCAAGCGTTGGAATGAGTTGTTTCGCCTCCGAAAATTGCAAGAAGATGTTTTGATTCCACTGATAAGAGCGAGAAAGAAGGCAAAGGAAGAGAGGATAAGAAGAGGTAAAGAGGACAAGAAAGGGCATGAAGATGAGTATGTTCTGTCCTATGTTGACACCTTATTGTCTTTGGAACTTCCGGAAGAGAAAAGAAAGCTCGAAGAAGGGGAAATGGTCAGTTTGTGCTCGGAGTTTCTTAACGGAGGAACAGATACTACTTCAACAGCACTGCAATGGATCATGGCAAATCTGGTTAAGTACCCACAGATTCAAGAGAAGCTATTCATGGAGATTAAAGGGGTTGTACGAGATGGGGAGGACAATATAAAAGAAGATGAATTGCAAAAGATGCCATATCTAAAAGCAATAATTCTAGAAGGGCTGAGGAGGCACCCGCCCGGCCATTTTGTGTTGCCACATGCGGTTAGTGAAGATGTAGTGTTGGATAAATATGTGATACCAAAAGATGGAACTATAAATTTCATGGTAGCTGAAATGGGATGGGATCCAAAGGTGTGGGAAGATCCTATGGCATTCAAGCCCGAAAGGTTTCTTAATGGAGGAGGGGAAACGTTTGATATAACAGGAAGTAGAGAGATTAAGATGATGCCATTTGGGGCGGGGAGGAGAATCTGTCCTGGTTATGGTTTAGCTATGCTTCATTTGGAGTATTTTGTAGCTAACTTGATTTGGAAATTTGAGTGGAAGGCTGTGGATGGAGATGATGTTGATCTGTCTGAGAAGGAGGAATTCACAGTAGTGATGAAGAATCCATTGCAAGCCCAAATATGCCCAAGGTTGAAATAAATTATCAGCTTGATTTCCTTCTCTATCTTTTGATAAAAACTTTAAGGTTGATTTCATTTGCTTGGACAATAATATTGAACGTAACTTCACTAGAGCTAAGGATTTGCTAAGCATGGCTCCGAGTCAAATGCCCCTACGTTGTGGGATGATCTTCCTATTGTTTAAGTTTTATTTGACCAATAGAGTCTATATCCTGTTAATTAATTAATAGTTACCTTAATGCTTTTTCGTTCGTCTTATGCTGGCTGGGTGTCTGGATGCATGTTTATTCGGGCCGGGTTGCTGGGGTTTTTTTGGGGGCTTTTAAGCGTCTTTTTCCCAAGAAAAAAGGGGAAAAAACAGAAGACATCTAACTTTCTATAAGATTTTCTCTAGAATATATTGAATTCAAAACCGAGGGATCATATCAGATAAGGAATTAAGAGATTGCATCCATAAAAAAATAAAGATGGGGATCTAAGAATGGGAAGAGGGTCATCCCTAACCTGCCGCAAGGTCCATATAATGGCCTCTTGTTGAATTTCTTTAAAAAACTTGGATAACTTGATTCGGATCATATTAAGTGAGTGTTAGAGTTCAGAAACGCTGTCACGCCAACAAAAGCACATTGCCTTGACGAAGCCATATACATTGGCTGCTCAATACGGGCATGGACTGGAATCGGTAGGCAACGTGCGAAGACTTTCGCTAGCATTGGGTGTATGATGGCACGAATGGTAGGCCGAGCGACGGAATGTTCAGGACATTGGGGCTGGGACAATGGGTTGTCCAAGCCAAGGCAGAAAAACAGCTACCATGGCTGCATGGGTGCTCGCAGCTGGCCAGTTGGTTTGTGGGGATTGACCCAAGTACAAGAGAATCATAGGGGTGAGCTGAATCTAGCTACTTTTTGAGTGTGAGATAAACTCCAAATATGAGCAATTTGTGAGGGAAGTTGCTGAATCTAGCTGGGGCTAGATTACGGCACGTCAGGTTGAAGATCTGTGTGAAAAACTGAACCCGTGACAGTGAGTGTTTAAAAAGATGCCATCCAAAGAGAACAGATGTGGATTTAAGAATTGGAAGACAGTCGTCCCTACCCTGTGGCAAGTTCCATATATTGGCCTCTTGTTGAATAAAAAAAAACACTAGTATAACTTCATTTTTATCAGGATTTAAGATCAGATCACATCCATTACAAATAAAATATAACTTTACAATAGCATATTTAATAAAAGCTTCGATATTTATTCATTAGCTTTCGTCATCTCTGCAAAGCAACCACGAGACCCCAAATATATATATAGATAGATAGATAGATATATTATAACAATCAATGGCACCAAATGACATATCACCTCTCCCCCTTTCTATTTAATTGACAAACAATAAAGAATTTGTGATTTCTCCCGAATCAAACGACGACAAAATCACTACCAGAATCAATTTCTTGCACGAATTCATGTTTGAGCATGGTTGTTTGTACTGGGTGATGAAATTTGTCACATGTGTCTTCCTCAAAACAGCATGTAGCAGGTTATTTATTCGAGGGAAAAAAAAACCTCAAAACATGACTCTGAAAGTGGATGACAGAGTGTTGTGAAGCTTTAAGAAAAATGGATTATTGAATTTTTTTATGCTAATTCTAGGGTTTTGGTTGGGTTTGTGTTAAAAGGAGTTATTTTCATGTTTGTATCGAATCCATATCTGCAGTATCAAACCGAGGAATCCTCTTCCCTTTCTACTGTTATTATTATTACTATCATCTTCCCAGGCCTCAAGAGTAAATTGGGTTTTCACAGAAATCTTATCTTCTTGAGAATGTGTGGCTCTACTCGGAGAGAAGAACAAAATCAGGAGCTTTCACTGTGTGCGAGAAAGAGAGTGAGGATGATGACATTATCTTGTTTATTTTTTATTTTTTTTAAAACTAATATTGTGATGTGTTAATTGTGAATCTAGATGGATGGAGAACGTAGATTTAGACTTGGAATGGAGGTGATGGATGGGCCAGTAGTCTTTGAGGTATTTTAACTCAAGTATTTTTATCATTAATTAAATAAAAAATAATTGCAAATATTTAAATAATCAAATAATTTTTTATTTTATTTTTTTTAGACCGCCATGTACAATATATAAATTGTTATGAACGCATTTTAAAATATAAACTATTATTTTTTTAAACTCGGTAAAAATATATAATTTTAACTAAATTATAAGATATTATAGATTTTTTTTAATTTCAATTTCACTCATTAATTTTCTAGTTTTAGTTTTAAAAACAACATGAAATTAAGTTTTGTAAAAGTGGTCTCTGATTCATCATCGGAATATTCAAAGATCCATCGGATAAACAAATCAAAGTAGAAAACAACAAAAAGAACCATGTCAGCATAAATTACGAGGATATAATTAAAAATAAATGAGCCATATATATATTAACAATATTTCTCAAGTATTTTAGTTTATTTATTGTTAATAATAATAATAATAATAATGATTTTTTTTTAAAAAATTATTTGGATAAAACTGTTTTAAGTTGTTCAATTATTTTAGAGGTTATTTAGAAATATGACTGTAATTGTTTTTAAAATAGTTTTTTTATGCTGAAATACATATTAATAATTTTTTTTATTTTTAAAAAATTATTTTTGATATTAATATATTAAAATAATTTTAAAAAATAAAGATATATTAATTAAAAATTAAAAATTAAAAAAATAAAATAAAATTTATTTTTTAAAAAAAATACTTTTAAAACACATAAATAAACCAACAGCGCCTTAGTCATCTCCTTCGTCTTCCTAAGTGAACATCAGCAATGACAGATCACCGGACATAAGAACAGAGGCATGAGATGATGCTGTGTCAGAGAGTTTTGGCGGAATGTCTAATGATGCTGGCCTAAAAATTCTTTACATGGTTGACCCTTTAAAAGATACTGTCCAGAAAACATGATTTTTTAGAAAGAAAAATGATAATACGCCTTGATTCTTTGTTGGTATAGAATATTGATATCGCCACTGTTTATACAGGTGTCGACTGGGTACTTAGGGTTAAAATGAAGGGAGGGAGGGAGCATCAGAGAGCTGAAGGTGTCCACCCTCTAAACTATTCAGAATTTTGCCATCTAGTTTCGAAAAACAAACTTCTGCATGCTACGCCTTCGCATTTCTTCCGATGAACTCTATAAGATCCCCCGGATAAATACACGCTTGGCTATGGTTTTGATACATAAGATTAGATCTTGCATTAATTCAGGTTCTACAACATGCAATTTTTTAGTGATTAAAAGAAATAGCTCTTGCTGGAATCATGATCAAATATTGGATTATATTTGAAACTCAGAGGAAAAGAAAAGAGCATAGCAGCATGAGATCGATAATATTTCTCGGATACAGGAGTCAAGGGTCTATCTTCAGGCCCAATTGAAACACACAGACCCTCTTCAAGCAGATTTCTACGAATAATTATCCTCGAACTGTAACTAGTTTTTATCCTTCTTCTTCTTCTAACTAGGGCATATGATGTGGAGAAAATCCTCTCTTTTTTTTACCTTCTTTATCATACAAATCCATGAGCTCATAATATACACCCATCATTAATATTCCTTTCCTACTTAAAGAAACAGGAAGAAGAAAAAGAAAATTGCATGTCCCCTCGAAATTTGATCACCCAAATTTCTAGTTTACACTGCTATTTAACCACCCAAAAGAAGTTATTGGAGTGAAGCATTTTATACCTTAAGCTCCGTTATATCATTATTCTCATATTCTGAACATTGGTCAGCAGTACCAGAGGCATTTGATGGCAGTTTGATGTGGTCTCTGCCTGTGGCTGTTGCAACATTGAAGTAAAGCCCGGACCAGCACCATTGTCTTGCTGACAAGAGAAGTTAATATGTTCTTGTTATGAAATAGCCACTAAAAATAGGTTTTAAATTTAGCAATACATTTTTAGCAGTATCACATAGAATTTCAAAGATGCCTAAAGAGAGGGAGAACCTTTACTGCATCCTGCTGGGAATGAGGCTGGAGACTGAAGGCAGAGAGGAGATCAGTTGATGACAACGATGAAAAAGCTTGGTAACAAGTTGGGAAGACCACGCTGTTCGAGTTGTTCGTATTGCTTCCTTCCATGTTGTTGCAAGGATTTGCATTTACATTATTAGTCCCATGAGACAATGCCTCAAAACTTCCTGTGGAGGATTGGTTGCTAAGAAAAACAAAAACCAGTTTGATCAGTAGCATAAATATACACAGATTTCCTATCATCCTCGTACCAAACTTTCAACCGTTATTCACCTCACAGGAACACAAGAAGATTGATCAGATCCTACGCGAACATAACTGAGGTTGTTTCCATTTTCAGGCACAAAATGTCTCTGTATATTTATGCTACTGATGAGACTTGCAATCTCATTTTCAAAGTCTGGCATCCCCCCCCCTCCCTCTTCTGCATCTAAGAACACCAGCAAATTAATAAGAGATGAAGTGGCAAGAGCTTCATTTTCTTAGTCCTAATTAATTAATTAATTAATTATTCATGTAACTCAAGATTGATGCCAATTGTGTATCAAAGTACAGTTGATTAACTGCAAATTTGATGGGTCATACGTAGATGCTGGATTACTCGAGATGTATTTCTGCAGCAAAGATTAGAGTCAAAATGGATATATGATTATCATGCTAGTACATGGCATTTTGGAACATAACACTTAATCAATCATGTAATTTCAAGAGAAAAAAGCACTAGCATTCTCTCTTGAAGACGTGCCATGGCATCCAAAAGAGTCTTCTCAAATGACTCAAGGTCCAGAATTGATGCAAATTTCAGAAGGCCAGCCTCGTATAACCTTTCAATTAGTTATTAAGCAAAAGACAAAAGAACACCAGTAATTTGAGATCGATACAATACCAAAATGACAACAAAAGTGAAGAACTGGAAAACTTTTGTTGTTACACTTGTCTGGCCTTAACCGTTCCTCGGCCATATAAAGGTGAAGTTGCAGATTACTAACTTCTAGCTGGAGTTCCTTGATTTGTACAAGAAAAACCAAATCCATAACTGTGCTCTATGCTGTAAGGAAAAAATTTTCCATATCCATATGGAAATTCAGAGGGGAAAAAACGATAGGTGGTTTTAGTTACCTTCATATTTAAATTCATAGCATGATCAGGACCACTGGACAAAATCTGTTAGCAAGCAGGCAGCAGGCGCATGTGCATGAGTTCAGGAGTGTTTGGCATTGGCATTGAGGTTGAAATTACTTTGATTTTTTTTTTTTACTTTAAATTAATTATTTTTTCAATAAGGGCTCTTATCCATATCCAACGATCAAAATTCCTCCCCTCCAAAAGAGTGCTTTTGTTGTTCAATCCACCCTCCTAACTTAACCGCTTTTTAAAACCACTCACCTTACCTCAATTGGATAGACAGAGCTGAGAGCACAACAAGCTACAGTATACTGCCCGAAACATGGCAGCACTCTCTGCTATAACATTCACAACCTCAAAAAACCTCTTCAATTCTAACAAACCCACTCTCACTTCCAAACCTACTTCACCATTTTCTTGTCTTTCTTGTTTGTCACATGACAGAGAAACAAATCTCTCATTGACTTCAGTTTCTAAGAAAAAGAAGTGCATTCTCAACGTGGGTTTGGGGCTTTTAGCTGCTTCTGTTCTTGCTTTCTCACCATTGGATGCTGAAGCCACTAGAATTGAGTACTATGCTACGGTAGCAGACCCACCATGTGATCTTAACTTTGTTCCCTCTGGCCTTGGTTACTGTGATATTTCTGTAGGGTCTGGTGTGGATGCCCCATATAATGAGCTCATTAATGTGAGTCTAACAGTTCAGGAATTTTGCTAATTTATAATCTCGATTTTTTTTTGTTTCCCTGAATTTCGCTTTATTGAAGTAGTAGTTATACCAAGCTTCAATCTCAAATTAACTAATTATTGATAGTAATTCAATCTGTGTCGAGACTTTAATAAGCTTTTATCTGTTCTTGAACGGCTTCTCTCATGTTTTCTGGGGCAATATGATCGGAGAATTGGGGTGTCTTTTCTATTTTCTGTAATTTTGAGGCTTTCATGCTGAAGGTATGTAATGGATCTAAATGAAGCATGTGCTCAGAAATTGTGAAATAATTTTGATAAAGTACTTGACTTAACTGGAGTTGTGAATAACTTTATCCTTAAAGGTTTAGGTTTGTTTGATTCATGATCTACCTATTTGATGTATTCTGTTCATGAAATGTTCCTTGAAGATTCAACTTGTTTCAGTACTATTTCATTTTTTTTCCCTGCAGTAGCACCTATAAATAATCTCACCGGAAAAACAACTAGTAAATACCTTGAAGCATCACAATTTGTGTTTTTCTTTCCCTCCCTCGACACAGGTCCATTACACTGCAAGATTCGCTGATGGGAGAGTCTTTGACAGCAGCTATAAACGCGGCAGACCTCTCACTATGCGCATTGGCGTTGGTAAGGTGTGAAAGTATTAGCTAGAATGATCAGTTTGGTTCCATTTTCTTCTCATACATGCAAGTGGAAAGATTTTATGTTGAACTCCTAATTTACAGCCAATCCAGTTAGAGGCTTGTAAGACTAGGGTCTAAACTACTTGCTATCATGTATTTGCCAAGTCACAGCTCATAGTGCTCTGTAGAGATGTGAGTTTTACTACTTTTGTCTTCATCCATGGGTTACATTATCCGCATGCCATATTAGTTAGTTGGTATTCTTTGCTTAGATTGGTGATAATTTATTCCTTCTTAATCTAATGGATGATTGTGAGCGGATCACCATATTCCATACTGTCCCCATGTAAGGATGGATAGAGTTTTCATGTACAATGCTTAAAAAAATATTTTTGATACTGCTCAGTACTAGCATTTTTCTGTGAATCCTTCTATTGTAAATCGTAACGATGAAGGATATTAAAGAGCTAAATTGAATCTTCCATTAGGTAATCTACAACAAGAACTTTTGAAACTTTCTATGCGACTTTTGTGAATTGGGATTTTTCTTTCATTAAGCTGCTCTACCATTCTTTACAAAACAATAAACAGAGAATATCAAATATCAAATGATGCTGCGTATAATTTCCCCACATACATCTACATCAGACAACTTTATTTTACATGGTTATTTATTTGTTCAGGTCATTAGAGGATTGGATCAGGGAATTCTAGGGGGTGAAGGGGTGCCCCCAATGCAAGAAGGTATGCTTTTGAGAACAAGAAAAAAAAGGAAAGAATTCTGTTAGTTATTTTGTTCTTTGTATTTATTCTTATTTTCCCAGTGGTTTTGTCAAACTGCTGACTTTTCACAGGTGGAAGACGCAAGCTATATATTCCTTCTCCTTTAGCATATGGTCCAGAACCTGCAGGATGCTTCTCAGGTGATTTTTTCATATGAAGCATTCCATATCATTGAACATTTAAACTACTCGTAGGTATTTGAGCTTAAAATATTCTAAAACAGATGCAGAGTACAGGTTTAACTTCAGACAGTCAGGCATGAGAAAAACTATAAATTGTTTCTCCATCCTCCTGCCTTCGAGTTCATGTGTATTGAATTTGCAGCGCTGCTGTATGGATTCCTTGTTTTATTACTGTTGGTACAATAGCTAATGCTGTTGATCTATATTGCCAATGTCTTTTGTCATTTAGTTTTCTTATGCCCACAAATTCTGCATCAAATGTGTGGTCTTCCTCGTAATGTATCATTGTCATGATGTTATATGCTCACTAAGATGACTGTTTTTGTATAGCTAAACTGTTCTAGTGCATCAGGATAGAATTAGAAGCACTAATGCATTCATCCAATATTTGCACTTGTTACCTGGAAACTAACTGCTATTATATTGTTTACACAGGAGATTGCAATATCCCTGGCAATGCAACTCTTCTCTATGATATTAATTTTGTTGGAGTTTATTCTGGGAATAGGAGTTTACCAAAAAGATGAAAGTCTAGTGTAGATCATCAAGTGAGTTTCCTCTCGTTATCTTGCAAATGATGTCTTGGATTGATGCTGGGATCGGAATCCAGGAACTTCTTGAACTTCCAGAAGCAGCTTTTCTTGTATACACTTGACTCAGTTATGAGATCAAGAGCCTCGTAGGTTGGTCATGGCTCATGTATGGAAATTTACATTTTGAAGAAGTGCATAATAGAGCATATTCTTCACACCTCCTCCTCGGCATGTCATAATCTCTCTGAACTTGATAAAGCGATAAATCCTACTTTTGGGGATTTAAGTAGTAAAAACATAAAAAAGGAGGATTATTTCCTGTTTGAGTGCTAGAAAGTACTCAAATGGGGAGGACAATGGTTTGTATATGTAAAGTGACTTAGATTAATGGTGGTCATTTACGCATCCATTTTTCATTATGAAGTTAAAGGTCTCCTTGAAATCTTGGAAAACCTGGGGAGGATGAGGTCAATTATGCTTATCAAACAACCTTGTCTGCTAGACAATGCATGCTTTAGTTGCAGGAGAAGACAGGAAGACTGGTGTCACGTGTTAGGTGCAGATTTTGGTTACGTACTATGATTGTAACTGTGTGATAACGCTACCTAAGAAGATCACTAAAACATAAAATGCCCCACCCATGACATGCATCATCCATCAGCCTCTTCTCCAGGGATTTTCAACCATGTTAGTACTTTTCAAACAAAATGATACCGCATACCAGGCTGTATAAGATACGCGCTAGCAATGGCTCAAAAGGCTAATCGGCACTAACTGCATCACCGTTAGATCACCGGGAAGTAAATAGCTCAAGTGAATGTCATTCTCTGCTCCTGTCGTACCGAAATGTTTTCTTTCCGTTGAATGTTCCTGAAAGGAGCTGTTTCTAGAACCTTATAGAAATGAAGAGCAAACTTTTGAGTATAAGTTATTGATTACTTTACAATATTCGCCTTTATTCAAAAACATTAGCAGTGGTTTCTTCTGACATGCTCAACTATGCTTGCTTGGAGGTGGGAATTATTCTTTTTCTCACGGGGTGGAATTAAACAATCTCATTGTCAAGAGTAGTTGATTTTCTTTCCCGAGCATGCAGCAACAGCATCAAATTTTTATATCATTTTGGATGTTATCTTTTGGTTTGATTTGTCTAGTTAGTCTGCCAAGTTTCTTATTATTAGCTAAAAATCATTTTATTCCTATGTGCTAGAGGTTTTACCTCTTATCAATTCATATAATCTGCTCTACCTCAGGAGCCAAAATGTGCTAAAAATACTTGTATGTTCGATCATTTTAGCCTAATCTGAAAAACTATATCAGTTTGCTTAAATGCATGATTCGGACGCTTAATATACGCGACGATTCACATGGTCTGCCTTGACAGAAATCCCAAGGAAAATTAATGAACATAAAATATGTCCGACAAGGAAGAAAGTTGCTTCTTTTTTGTTTTTTCCTTGTGTTGTCGGGTGCTTAATCTTGAAGTGGAAATTAAGCGTAGGCATGATTTTTTGAAGCCGTGTGAGAAACTGTATTGCACATGAATCTCCGTTTATATTATTGATATATGTCTTTACGCTTCCTCTGGATCAGAGAAAGGTTGAAGAAAATTGGAAAGAAGGATTCTTTTTCTCAGTTTTGGTTTTGAGTGGATGTGCTTTTGTTGGGAATTTCTCTTCTTTGCCTTTGTCCTTGCCTTCGATTGGGAACCGAATGGATTCCAAATCTTGAGATTTTAAATCTTAACGCCAATGCCTTTTTTACCACACCTTGGGGTTAGGCATTCTTGCTGGTTCAGCCAAATTCTGGCCTAGTCTATATACCCTTCTAGCTGAGTGCCTGAAGCTCACTAATGATCAATATAAACAAAACCTCTTTAGACATGGGATTGCTCCTCAGTAGGCAAATTGTTTGGTTACTTAAATTAAAACTTTTAGTTACTTCAGATCTGCACCATACATCCTTAATTCCTTGTTATGAACCCTCGTTGGAAATGCAACTTTCATCACCCAAGCATGGTGACTTGACCACATCTGTTAACACTATTCAGTCATAAAATAGATTAAAAAAAACATAACATCGTGCACCAGAAAATGAAGTGAAGGAAGCTGCTACTGCTCAAAGTGGCTACCCACAACATTTCAACATCAAATACCTAAACCCATGCTAAAGTAGTCTAGGCCGAACAAAACCACTCACTGCAACGCTACAAAACATTGATTGAGACCATTCAAAAAACCAAAAAGGGTGACGACATTCATCTACTCACTAATCTACTCATAATTTTATTACTGAAACATAAGAAAATCCCCCAAGAACGAAGCTGAAAATGAGAAAAACTCTACATGGGAATTTTACAGTGGTTTTTTAACTCGTGAGAAGGAGAAGCAGGTGGATGGGACATTTGCTGCACTCTTAATTTCGGTTGCGTTACATGATAGAGCAAGCATTTGGGTTGTCGTCACTGAAGATGGAGGTGTAGGGGTCCTCATATCTGGTCACGGTGCCTGTGGTGACAGTGTTTTCTACATTCCTGACATAACCAGGAGGAGCCTTCTTGTCATAAGCCTGAACAGCGTAAGGTTGAGCCACTAAATTGTAAGGAACATATGGCCAAATCTCTGCCTTTTTCCCTGTTGACTTTGCCTTCTTCAACACCTTATTTGAATCAACATATCCTGTTACAGTCACCCTTTGTTGTTTTCTGTTTATCTCCACCTTTTTAACCCCTGCATAAATGGCAAACGCAAAAATTAATTTAATCAGGTTCAAAATGTATCACCTTCTCTTCAGCTGCAAAATTGAGGGAAAAAAAACAGTGCAGCGGAAAATAAACAAGAGAGGTGAAAAGGCAGGCAACATACCACTCAATGAAGAAATGGCATTCTTCACCTTAAGTTCACAGCCATCACAGTCCATCCTGACCTTAAGCTCAACAGTCTGTAACTGCTTCTTCTTCTTGTTTTTATGGCCTCCACTTCCCACCAAGTCAGATAAATACTCCAAAGTGCCACTAACTCCCATCTTTTAGGTTACAGATGGTCTCTTAATGGCTCTGAAAATATTCTTCTCCGTCAGTATAAAAAGTCAGAATTACCAGGGCAAGTTTTTGAGAGCTTGACAGAAGATAACAAAACCCCAGACAGATAGTTTCTAGACGAAACAAAGGTGGGGAAGATAGAAATTAGAAAACAAAAAAAGAGGTGTGTTTCTTGAAAGAAAGAACGAAGTAATGTTTATTAATTTATATTACCACCAAAAACATTTGAAGTGAGAGCTAAACAAGAAGTTACAAGGAGCTTCAAGAAAACAATGGATTCTTTTCTTGCCTGCTAACAAACAAAGAAAGAGGGTGTTAAGGCTACTCTCCTCCCTTTACTTCCTTACTTCCCTTGAGATCTTTCTCTCTCACAGGTCTGCTACTTATATAGGCCTTTCCATGGCCTGATTTACACAGAGTGAAAAGGGTCGTGGCCCCCCCTACAGCAATAAACAAATACTTTAAGAAGACATGATATTTTTGTTCTTCTGTTTGATGACATTATCCTTCAATAATAAGACATTGTTTGTGTTTTCTTACTAAGAAACCTTTGTTCTCCGGATGCAAGGGAGAAAATGTGGAGGAAAGTTTGCAGCTGTGCCCCTTCTATGTCAATTGTATCTCTTTGTTGAGTTGGGTAGTGGCTGCTACCTACCCTGTATTACAATTATTATAAATTATAAAAAACAAGTAAAACTAAAGGATTTTTCACGCGTACATTCACATGTAAATCATAATTATGTTTTTTCCTCTTTCTAAAGAAACCAAAATAACCTGAGTAGCTTTTAAATTAGTGAAAGATATACTAGAAAACAAAGAAAAATAGCAGATTTTGATGTTAAATTAAATCAAATGTTAAAAAATTATAATTTTAAATAAAAAACAAATAAATCTAAGTGAATTTTATAAATCTAAATTAGTCACGTAAATTCATAACTTGACGCATTTTAAAACCAGACTCAACAAAAAAAAATGTTAAAAAATAAAATTAAATAATTAAAAAAATTTCTCAGAGTAAGAAAATAACAATAAAAAATGGAGGATGATCATAAAAAAATAAATAAATGATGTCAAATAAAATAAATACCAATTAAAAAATACATATCAAATTTAATAAATTAAAAAAAAATAAATGAGAATAAAATTAAAAAAAAATTTCAGTTCCAAAAAACAAATGAACCCGTGAATTTTGTAAACTTGGATTAATCTTGTAAATTCACATCTCGACAAATTCTAGAATTAGGTTCAACTAAAAAATACAGTAAAATATTGAAAGATAAAATTAAAAAAATATTAAATGAAAAATTTTTTTCAAAGTAAAAAAATAGCAATAAAAAAGAGAGGATGGAATAATAAATAAAATAAACTGTAAAAATAATGTCAAATAAAATAAATAACAAATAAAAAATAAAAAATAAATATGATAGATTAAAAGAATTGAATAAGGATTAAATTGAAAGGAAAATCAATTATATAAAATAATTAAAAAAACATAAATTTAAAGATGATGGACCTGCTCTGAACAAAAAAGAATTTGAACAACTATTGTAGAATTTTGAAAGATTACATGCAGAAATAAAAAAAAAAAAGAGAAAATAAAAACAACTAGTATTAAACAGTGGGGATTATTCCACGCATGTCACCCAAAGATATAAACCTCTTATGCTGCAGTTTGCATTATTATTATTTTTTCTTAAAAAATTATACTAAGGTGCCGCAAGCGTGTTTAAAAAAACAATTTGACTTTGGTTATAGCTTTGGCTAATAAAAAAGACAGTGATAGAAATGAATAAATCAACAACAGCGATCACAGTAAGAGGATTTTTTTTTCAAGAGTGAAAAAACTGTCTAGTTTAATTTTTAATTAATTAAATATAAAAAATAAAAATAAATTAAAAATAATCTTAATTAATTTGGGTTAACTTGATAAACATGTAATTTGAATAATAAAAAATAAGCTAATCTAAATTAACTTGATAAACTACATTTCAAGTCATGTAATTTTAATAATTCAATAAATAAATAAATAAATATAAAGCTGATTTGTATATAAAAAAAATAATGTTGTGTGATGAGATTGAAAAAGAAAATAGATAAAAAAATAAAAATGTTAATCGATATTAATGTTTTAAACTCGTATTTTGGGTTATTATACTAGAAGCGAAAAATTATGAAGTATAATTTTCAATAAATCAAATATTAAAAAATAAAATCAGAGAAAAATAAATATATAAAAAGATTAAAATATAACAATAAAAAGAACGAGGATAAAAATAATATAAAAAATAAATTAAAAAAATATAATTTTTTTATTGAAATGTAAAATTAAAAAAAATAACTTTAACAAAATAATAAAGAAAAGCAAAGAAACAATGACAAAGTCAGAAAACATAAATTTAGATTTGAGAATAAAATAAAAAACAATAAAACTTTTATATAAACAAGCCAGGAAAAAATTTAAAAATAAAAAAATATAATTTAAATTTAAAAAATATGTATGTGACATTAAGATTGAATGATAAAATTAAAGTTAAATAAAATTTTATAAAAAAAAATTAATAAAAATTAAAAATTAAAACATCAATAACAAATAAGATCATCCTAGTATTTTCATGGAAGGAGAGAGAAGTTAAAATAAAAACCTTAAATGCTTTGTTGTTGACTAGGTGGCATACAAGGATGCTGACATTTTCAATTTTGATGATGAAGATGGTATAGGGATCTAAATGCAAAGACTTGTCATAGGTACTTAAATGCAAAGACCCCTGAAAGTATGAAAGATGGGGTATCACAGCGAGGCTTGAAAGCTATGTTTGTGAAGAGGATCCTTCCATGAGCACCCCAGGATGACCCGCCGCATCGGTATTAATTATTAACCCTATAATAATAATAAAATAGGAGTAATGGTAGTCATCAGAATGAAGAGGGAAGCAGCTGGCACGTTAGAAAGGGTACAGCTCCACACGTTTGAAAAGAAGATCAGGGTGTGGATTGATTGGCACGTGGACGGCGGAGATGCAAAGGAAGGAGCTGGCTCCCTCTAAAAGCTAGGCTGGGAGCCTCTCTGTCTCTCTGGTGGATGGATCGTCGGCGAGTTGTTTAGTTTGGATTGGTTGGTTGGTTGGGTTTGAATGGCGCGTTGACAGGAACACTCCTTTAAATTTAAATTTAAATTTAAATTTTTACATTTTCTTTTTTTCAAAAACAAACGGCACCATGGAGCTTCTGAAGATTCGAACTTTCAAATACGAAGATTCTCCAAAAAGAAAATTATTCAAACATGATTCGAAGCTTCATGTCGTCATACAGTAACTTAACTATGAAGTTTCAGGGAGGAAAAAAGAAACATGATTTAGCGTAAAGAAGTTCGTGGCATGGAACAAATTATCTGAGAGAGAGACAGAGGCGGACTGTCGACATTCTGTAGATCCTGCGCAGATGTTTTTGTCTCCCGGCAACTGGTTTTGTGTTCCCGGGCTATGTTTTTGCTTTCTCTTGAAAAGCACATAAATAATACTTTTTTCTATATTTTTCAACCCAAAAATAAAAGCATCAGCTCAGATCAGCGAGCTCTTAAATTTATAACTAGTTCTTCTGTGAAGATTAATGTTTTATTGACCAGGTCTTAATTTCTCAAGAACAGGAAAATTATACTTTGATTTTACAGGAATTATGATAAACCCGAATCTTAAATCTATTTAGGTTTTTTTTTTTGTTTGTTTATAGAAAAGTTATTTTTTTTAGAATGAATTATAGAAAAGTAAATTCCGAGCAAAATAAATTCCTAAAATATAAAGTATTGTCTAATGTTTGGTAGTATTATGAAAAATAAACTGAAAAATATTTTTCAGTATTTGGTTATATTATGAAAAATGAATTGAAAAATAATTTATTAATATTTTATTTTTCTCAAGTTTATTAAAATAATAAAGAATAAATCTTACAAATTAAAAGGTTACATAATAATGAAATTGAAAAAACATTTATAAATTATTTTAAATAAAATAAATAATAATCAAAATAATAAAGATCAAATCCCAAAAAAAAAGATGAAGAAATTAAAATAATAATAATTAATATTTCATAAAGTATTTCAAATAAAATAAATAACAATCAAAAGAATGAGGATCAAATTTGATAGAAAAAATTTTTAATAAAAAAATAATAGAAGAAAAGCAAATAACAGTTATAAAAACGAGGATCAAAATTAATATAAAAATAAAATTTTAAAAAATAAAATTGAAAAATAAATATGCAAAATAAAATATATATAGTAATCAAAAGTTTAAGGATTAAATTTGATATAATCAGCATATAATAACATTTTTAAATTTTTCATAACTTTCAGAAAATATTTTTCTTTAAATTTTTCAGAAAAACATTTTCTTGAAAATCAAGCTAAATTTTTCTTTAACTGAAAAATGTTTTTCATTTACCAATTTTCCTAATAGCAGATAAACATAAAAAGGTTAGGAAAGTGCTTTTTTAGAATCACTTTTTCAAAAACAAACACAAAAAAATTTTAATTTTTTTTAAAAAAACTATTTTTCAAGAAATAAACACAGTTAAAAAGAAAAATATTTTCCTGAAAATCAAGTTACAATTTTTTTATTAAAAAATATTTTTATTTATCAGAAAATGTTTTTTATTGACCAACTTTTTTAATAATAAAAAAATATAAAAAAAATTAAAAAATAGTTTTGGATTTTTCAAGAAACAAATCTTACTTCTACCTCATTTTCTTGTTCTATTTACCATATATATATATATATATATATATGAAGCCCGAAGACATCGAAATTCGAAGGAAAAAAATCACACGTGACCCAGTTACATCTCTAATAAAATAAAATAAAATAAAATGTCACTCTAACAGGCACGAGTACCAAAAACTGATATGAATTGTTTATGGTGACAACCTGTAAAGCATCTTCAGATGAAATCAACGCGTGTCGAGAAATTCAATCCATATCATGGCCGTCCAAAACTTCTTAGTTATATCTTACACCATACCACGAACTCAAGTTTGCGGTGAGGGATTAATTATTCCATCTACTGATTTTATATTTATTATTAATATAAATATTTGAGTGAATTTATATATATCCTAATTAATTATATAAACTCTAAAATTAATTATTATATAAAATTTTAGTTATTTAAAAATTTATAAAATTTAAACTAATAATCTTAAAAAATAAATTTAAAATTAAAATATGCCCATCAACTTGCATGTCCTGCATTTTATATTCATTCTTCGTGATCGATTAAATTATGGAAAAGAATGATATTATTGTCGTGGCATAATATATATATGATATTGTTGTCACGTAGTTGTCTTTGTAGGGACCCGCCCTCTTTATAAAGCTTTCGCTTTGCCTATAACAGGGCCTCGAGAACCACCTCACCTAGGTTACTGCATGCTTGAATTGATTTTTCATGCTTTTGGACCCATCTGTAGACGGTATTTGAAAACACGGTTCAATTATGTTTTTTTGAAAATTTTGAGTTTTTATTTTTATTTTAAATTATTAAATTGTATTGATCTATTAATATAAAATATAAATTTTAAAAATAAAAATATATATTATTTTAATATATTTATAAAAAAATATATTTTATTACTGTACCACCGAACAGTCTTCAAATAAACCTCAAGATTGTTTTGATTTGATTGGCAGTATGGAAACAATTTTGGCAACACATGGGGCCGGGACCAATTTGGATCCCTTCAAAAGATGNATATATATATCTGTCAATGTCTAGGTAACAAGCATAATGCTTTTACGGATGCCATCGAACGCCTGCAAGCCTAGGTTCGGATTCATGTGAATGGAGAATTATAAATAGAGGAAACGTAAGAAGATATCCCATGAAGCCAGTCGTGTCTCTGAGTCTTTCGTCTTTGGTTTCTTATAACAGAAAATATGTCTCAGACTGGTTGGTTTCTTTCAAGTTTCTTGCTAATATTAACCTAACTTTTACTACTGTAATGTTGCGCTAAAATCAAAGCTTGAATCAAGTTATATCTCATCCATGCTAGCTAGAGGCAGAGAAGATTTGCGAGAATTGTTTTCTCTTCTCAGCAGTGCTGGGATTGACTGATTTCTAAACCTTGCCGTGAGTCTCCTTGCATATTTAATAGCTCATGTTCCATTCAACCCGCCATTTCATAGATTTAATTACATATTACATATTTTAATTATAGCTTTTGGACATCCATTATTCAATGTTCGGGAACATTAGTTAATTACTGCTCGAAGGCTTCACGAGGTTTCGAATGATGAATTATATATGGTGGGGATACCAAACCCAAAACATTGTTTACAAACTCAATTTATTAAAAGATTGGATTTTAAATTATGTTTTAGTTTAATTATCCTGCATGAAGACAGCACTACCAACCTGAATAAGTTTCAAATTTATCACGCTTCTGCTCTTAGAAACTTCTAAACCTTTTCATGGGTTTTTTTTAATCGTTACTATATAGCTAGTCACTCGATCTAATTAAAGGTTTATCAATGACACGCATCTTTCTGTGGAATTTCTTATAACGTCATGCAACCAGCTGCACAAAAGGCCGAAGGGCTGCATAAAGTAAGGCTATGGTCCCCTTTCTTTTCTCTCATGGTGCTTGGATCTATATGTTTCCTTATGGTTCTTGGACCTTTCTTCTTGATTAAAAATGGAAAACTTTTGGAAATGGAGAGGAGGGTAATGTGTCACAAGCCAATGGTGCTCTTCCTATAACCAATAATTGCTCGCCTTCCCCCTCGTCGGCCTTCACCGTCCTAATTCATGCATGATAAACAATAGTAGTATTGTGTCGTCCAAAACCTTCCCTCTTGCCCACTGAAAGTACCAATAAAAGAAAATAAATCCATTCAATAAAATAAAATGAAAACCAATCAATCTAATTGTTAGTGCTTTGGAAGCTGCTCCTCAGGGGTTGATGGATTTGATCGCCGCTAAAAGTTAGAGATACAAGTACAACAACATCCGCAAGTGCATGGATGAATTAAAAAAAACCCAACAAAAAGGGATTTGCAAATCACCATGTACCTGGATTTATTACACAGTGGATGTAATAACTTTTTTTTCCAGCATTTCTCAAACAAAATCAAATAATTTGCTACGAGGCATAATACGATTTTTTCCATAATTCAAATTTTATCTAGACAAATTTGTCTCATTATATTTTCTAACAGTCAAGTAACATAATTATCCTTGAAAAAAAATAACCATTAAACTTGGGTTAAGAGATTGTTTTATCTTTTTAAATTTTTAAATGATTGGATAACCATTAAAATTAAATTCTTATAGTTTTTTTTTTGTTATATTCAAGTTTACTTGGAGGCTATGTGGTAATTTAACAAATAAAAATACTATTTAAAAAAATAGATAGAGCATGCATGAGTTTACATATATATATATATATATATGTATATATATATGTATGTATGTATAGTGGCAACCTGTTTGATGTCACCAAACGATCAAACGTACACTTTCAGGGGAAACATCTGAACCGTCTCGACATCTTTTTCATTTTTTTTTTATCTTCTCTTTTTTAATTTTCGTATCTGGCTCTCCAGATTTTTAAACAGATTCTTTATTTTTTTTTGTTAAATTGATCTATATTTTTTATATATATATAAAATTATTTTTAAAAAATTTTATCCTGAAATTACAATGTTTTTTCCTTTATTAGGCGTGTAGTTTTTTGAAAAAAGAAAGAAAAGAAAAGAAAAGAGAGGAGCAAATACACTTGTCGAACATAATTCACGTGGCTTGTACGACGGCTTGTTTTTAAATTACTATTACAAGGATTTTATAACTATTTTCTTATGGATCATATGGTCTAATTATTCCATTTCTACGAAGCATTGAGCATCTCACAAACATGTTTTGACTTTATACTTGGTCGATTCATAATAATAAAGGGTTGAGGGCTCGTTTGGCTTAGTGCTAATGTGATTGGGGAACAATTAAATAGTTTGGTTAAAAGAGATATTGAGTCAAAAGGGTGGGTTGCAAATAATTTGAAGAAAAAAGAAATATATAAAATGAACATTAATGCATAAATATTTAACCTTGTAAAGAAGATCAGCTTCCATCAAGATGTTTTTGTATCTAAATAGCCCAAACTAGAATCTCCACACCATGCAAGTATACTCCAAATTAGTTAACAGTGGCAAGGAAGGGGTAGACATTTGGGGTTTCTTCCATTTCTTGGATTGATTACTTTAATTCACGTTGGGTTGGGTTACATGGTGGGAAGGAAATGTCAAGTTTTTAATTATGAACACTTCAATGATGTTACGGAATTAATTAGGAATTTTTTTATAATTAATTCAACCTTTTTTTCCATCTATGATCAATCAACAGATCGAGCATGTGAATGCTGAACTATCTCTTACCTTTTCTTTTCAGAATTTTAATTTTTTCTCCAATCGTTATTTCAGTTTCTTGTAAAAATAATTAGAATAGCCTTCTCTACGGTGCAACAACCACCACTTCCTGAGAGGGAGACGACATAATTAATTTTGGTGGTCTGACAACTGGGTTTAAGTTGGGACACGGCATGAAGGTTATTCATGTTCCCTGACGCATGATTCCACTGCGCTTTGATACGTTATCAGAGGTCTATTAATGAGAACCAGAAAAATACCTTCTGCCAGGCATTCTGACGAAAGCAGGGTGCATAAAGCCCGTTGGGACACGACATGAAGGTTGGAGCCATTTCAAATCTTGGATACGGAGAATTTATTATAATCTTTTTAAATGAAATACATAAACTGATATGAGAACATCCTTCATCGTTGAATAAAAATACACAATTGGCCTCCCAAGCTTGCTCAGTTTTCAAGTAAAACAGCTTTTTTCGAGGAAAAAGGGACGGAGGAAGAAGGATTGTCAACAAGGAATGGAGGCACAAAATGAAGATACATGATAGGATAAACAGAGGAGACAATATATTGTCCTCAAAGTCCAATCAGCCAAATGGCCATAGGAGGGGGAAAACTGATGCCATTTGATGGTAGGACCGATCCACATATACTCGTATACATATGAAAGAGAAAGGACTTAATTTACAAGTAGGGCTATATATAAAGAATAGAACTCTTATCTCGTAGACAGCCAGTACTTACTCATGAAGCTGAAACAACTCGATGCGTAACATACAGTGGCAGCAGCAATTTTAACAAACAAAACCGAGTTGAAATTAGTTGGCTTGAAGCAGCTGATGGTTTGGAGGGAGCGTTTACAGCAACAGCAGGTGAAACTGCATGTCCTCCAGGAGTGCTCTGCTGCTCATTGGTTGGCAGTGGATTCTCGGGTGTCCCAGATGGAGTAAGCGGCAGCGTCTTACCATCACCTTCATCTCCACCTGCACACATTGTATTAATTGCTGACCAAAATAAAAAATAAAAAGTTCCCATATGCTAGGCTACGGCTCTACAAACAAGTGAATGAAACACAGAAGTGAGGGGGGATTTAGTCGTAATGTATCGACATCCCTAAACATGGGAAATGCCAGGGAACTCACAATTAGAACGTGACCACCCTAACTTCAAATTTTCTCTATCAAAGACCACCCGATATCCCATCATGAAATTCTCTGCATAAAGTTCCATTCAAATATAAGACTTCCAGAGAGCAAGCTGAAGATTTATTAATGACCAGTGGCATTTTCCATAGGCAACTGTGAGCATACTTACGTCCAATTGTTCCAATATCTCCATCCGCTGGTTGAATTGCCAAACAAAAGCCAATAACTCCCTGCACCATCAAGGCCACCACATTTAGATTTCATCTCAACTAGCAATCCTTCTTCACCAGTATAAGGACAATGGAACTTCTATGGAACTGAGATGGTGCTGAACGGATATGGATAATATAAGAACATATTACTAAATCTATATTCAAGCCAGCAAGGTAATTAGACCCAACAGAACTTTTAATCTTGTTGGAAAAGAAAAAATCCATACAAATAAATAAATGGAAGGATAGTTCTCACTTGGTTATAAATGCAACTAAGAATCATCAGTGCAGCAATATCTAAAGAAAAAAATGAAGACATCTTGGCATAAAATTGAATATTTGTCTATCTGTTAGAGGTGTTCCAGAAATGTTACTATGAATCTGCTCAATACATTCTTCTTAGATTGGAAGTCTAAAATCCATTCATTTAAAGCTTTAATGGTTTGTTATGTCCAAAGTTCTAACAAATTGTGTTTACCCATGTTTACTTCTTGCACCTTTGTCAATTATTTGACCAGAAAATAACAGATGAAATTAAGCTTAATTAACAACAGCATTTCAAATTGGTCTCACCTGAATGCCATAGATCATAAAAACAGGATTCTGGACCATAAAGCTGTTGTTCTGAGGGAAGATAAGCCGCAAAGATGGAATCTTGGGCAAGTCCTGTGAACTATTTACAGTAGCCACCCTGAATATTAGTGTCGGATCAAAGAGGCTATCAAAGCTCTTCTTTTAATGCAGACTCACCTGGTCTTGTAGCAATATTTCCAAGAATACCCTTTAAAGCTAGATCTCGAAGCATTTACTTGTGTGTCAAACTATAAACAAGGCTCCCATGTTAAAATAATAGATAATCATGGTACACAATGAAGTTTGATGTTAAAACTTAAGAGATGGTACCTCCTCGGCAATCATTTCAAAAACATCATCTGGAAGAAATGTAAATGATGTGCCACTATCCACCAGTGCACTGAAGCTACTTTGCTTAAGACAAGAAGTGCCAACACAACAAATCTCCACTCCAACAATGTAGGTTGTGCTGAATCATGTTAATGAGTTTAATATATTAAGCATGAGAGTTTTGGCAGCTATAAGAACAACCACTAGAGGGAACAATAGCTTCTTTTTATGATGCATATGGAGATGCAAAGATAGTACATACTAGTTCCCATTTAATTTCAGAAATGGAGCAGATTGTTGGGTAGTCGGTCCCTGATCACCAAAGAATATTCTCCCTGAATCATCCTCATTAAAGCACATTGAGAAAGAATTCTGAATTAATCCTGCTTTAGCAAGAAAACTTGGAACTGAGATTTCTTGCAGGCCCAGACCCAAAAGACCATCAGGAGCAACACCATCTAAGTAACCGCCACTTTGCTTCATGCCACATCTGTACTTAAGAAATAAACAACCATGTGAAACAACAAAAAACAATAAAACAAATAAAAGAATATCTTACTTAAGCAACCCCACTAAATTTGCAACAGCGATGACATAAAGTTGAAACTAATGTGGCAAGAAAGAATACGTCACACACACCCTATGATCACTGGAGCCTTCACAGAAGTATTCAACGTGTCATCACCACCAGATGCAAGATGTATTATGTCCTCAACCAGCAATCCAGAACTTGATGTACTTTCTGTATAATAATTGATACGGTAAGGGCATGACTGGTTTGGGTTTTTGCAATTTGGACCCATGTCACACAACCAATGACCGCAAGACAATTGCTTGCTGGTGCTTGACTGAGATGGGCTATATTCACTAAGATCTCTATCCTGCACAATAGATGCTCCAAATACGAGGGAGCACCTGCCAATCAATAATCGGAAAATAAGTGCTAAACCTGTTATCATATCTTAGCATAAAATCGGTGATTCCCTTGATTTTCAGGTCATTTTATTTTTCTTATTCTAAGTAAGAAACCATCTTCACAGAGATGAACAACTCCACTAACACATATTGAGGCACAGTTATATGAATGCTAAATAACAAACTACTCTCCAACTTGGCCCATAGTATTTGCAACACGCTTCAGAGAAATTAAAAACAAAAGGCTGAAATTAACACTGTGGATTGGGTCAAATGGCAATAGAGATAGGTACAAAGCACCTCCAAGAAGCACAGTCAACTATAAAAAGATTTCAGAAAATAAAATAACCCCAGAACCCCAATTAACTTCATGACTAGATCTACTTTCCTGAGTTCTCCAGCAGAAGTTTGTCAGAGTAATACCAAAGAACAAGTAACTAAACATACAATCTGCTTCAGAACAAGTAGGTCCTACAGGTTAATATGTTGCATAAAGACAGCCTATCCTCATGTACACAAAACAATTATGTTCATATACTTATGTAAATGAAATTTGGAATTTCGTTGGCATCAAATGCGAACAAACAACATCATCTCCCCCCCACCCCCTCCCAACGAGAAAAAAAAAACCCAAACAACACTCATTCCATAAAAAAATAGTAAAGCCCGAAAGAAAATTACCATGTAAAACAACTAAAGTTATCACAAAACTACTAAAAAAAACCCCAATCGCGAGAAAGTTAAGTAAGAAAAAAGAATGGAAATTTCGGGCTTACCAAACTACTGTAGTGACTAGCAGATAAAGGAGCACATTGCACACAGTCGCAAGGTACCCAAAACAAATCACTCCCAGAATCCAAAGCCACCATAAAGGATACATGTGGCGTCCCTATATCAATCCACGTGTAATGCAACCTACAAAAACACCAAAAACAAAATAAAAATATAAAAAATCAGGACCAACCGGACCGAACTTCCAGCTTTTGTCCATTACCAGCCGAAGTCATTGCCAAGCGACATCGTTTTGCTACCCTGAGAAGGGAAGAGAAGCTGATAATGAGGACCCAGCTTCAATTTCTGCCTCTTTAAGTCACTGCTGACTAGTATCTGGTAATATTCCTTGCTCTTCTTCTCCGGCCACCACGTGCCCTTCACGTCCGCTCCCCTGGAAATGCTAACTTCCTTATACTCCTTAGAAAATCTGTGTATCAGCCTGGACGAGAAAGTAGCTAATTCTGCAGTGTTTTGGACTAGAAAGCTTGACATTACTAGAATTAGCAGTAGAAATGGAGCCTCCATGGAGAAATTCGAGAGATCTAGGGTTTTGAAGGGGTTCGGATAAGAAGCGCTGGGCGTGAAACGCGCACACAGAGTGAGGAAAAAAAAAGTATAGTTCTCTTTGTTGTCTTTCCGGGGTTAGCTGGGAAGTGAGAAGAGAGAGTGGAAGTGAGTGCGGACGTGTCTGAGGCTCTGAGTGTGCGCATTATGCACTTAGCTGTTGTGGTGGGGAGGGATCCTATGTTATGAGTATATATGTATGGTACGGTGTGTAGCTTTACTGCTACGTGTAATCATGTACAATAAACATTCATGCGCCTGCTCTATGTAGTTTTTGTTCCTGTGCTCCAACATAATTCTTTTTAAAAATTAAACTTATTATTTTAAATTAAAATATTTTAGTATTTTTAATTTGTTAACACAAAAAATAATTATATATATATAATTCAATTAATCCAGTCAAGTTATTCATGATTCAAAATTAAGTTATTACCCATTTAAATTTGAATGAGTTAACTTGAAATTAAAAAAAAAATAATGAAACAATATTTTTTTAATTAAAATAATCTAAACAAGTTGAAAAATAAAAAATCAATAATCCAAAATTTTTTCTAGATTAGATTTTCAAACAGGGAATGACAACCATGAAGGAATAGATGACTTGAAAGTTAACCTTTATCCATTTTTATTTACGAAGAAAATTCTTAATTCTTTATGCCATTACCTATTCAAAATTCAATTTTGCTAAAAAAAACATGGAAATATATTATAGCTTGATATTTAAGAAACAACTATTATTCAAGAAAAAAACTATTTAGAAAAATAAAGAGAGAGAAAATTTGATTGAAATTCAATCTAGCAAATTCATTAAAGTTTTTTATACTGTGGTAACAATTGATTTTTAAAATATTTTTTATTTAAAGATATATTAAAATAATATTTGTTATATTTTTTAAAAATTTATATTGATATTAGCACATCAAAATGATACAAAAATATAAAAAATATAAATAATTTTAACAAATATTTTTACTTAGGCCAAAAAGAGAAAACTTGATGCTGCTTAATTTGTAAAATGAAAAAAGAGAGAGCTTATTATCACATATATATAGTTATATACAAACTGCCTTTTTTTAAAATCATGATTTTTTTATTTAAAATAAAAAATTATATTATTAGATTGTTTTGATGTGTTAATATTAAAAATAATTTTTAAAAATAAAAAAATTATTTTAATATATTTCTAAATAAAAAATATTTTAAACTATTATTATTATCACAATTCTAAATACACCTATAACCATAACCAATGATAACAGCCATTGTTACTTCGAGTTTGAATATTTGAGTCAACATAACTAGTAATCTTGATTTCAAATCATTTTCTCCCAGGTGTCCTACATTTAATTTTGTCTTTGATTTTAAGTATTTATAAGATTTTTTTTTATTCTTCAAATTAAAACCTTAAAATCTGCATTATAAAGAATTTATTACTGTGTAGCAAGGATGTGTAAAGCTAGAAATAATATATATATTTCCCACGGAAAAAAAAAAAGTTAGGTACTTAATTCAAGCAAAGAGAAAGCAGTTTATCAAGGTCAAGATTATAGTGGGAAGTTTGCGAGCTTGTCATTAACCCAAGCTAAAAAATAATATATTTTCTTAGACAAACAATAGTCAATGCAAGCAAAGATAAAGCAGTTTAATATTTATGTGAGCCTGAGGGGTGTAGAGATTAATTTCTTTGTTTCCTATAAAACAGTCCCTAAAAAGTAGTTTTTATAAAAAAATATATTTATGTAAGTGATTTTTTCATTATACAATANTTGGTAGTTTTATAAAATAAATGGGAAAAATAATTAATTAATGTTTTATTTTTTTCAAATAAATTTATTAAAAGAATGAGAACCAAATCTGTTAAATGAAAAGGTTAAAAAATGATAAAATTAAAAAAATATTAAATAATCAAATTAAAAATAAATAAATAATAACAATAAAAGTATTAAAAACAAATTTAACATAATCAATGAATAACACTATATTTTTTGAAAATTTTATAATTTTAAAAAAATATTTTAAATAAAAAATAAAAGGATAATATTTTTTGAAAAAATAAATCAAATTTTACTTACACTAATTTTTTTATTAATTAACTTTTATAATAATAAAAAAACATGAAAAATAATTTTCAAGAAAAGGACATAATTCCTCTTTTCCTAGGAGAGAAAACTTGTCGCCAAACACGAGCGATCAACTCGCGTGTCGTAAGACGCGGTGCGAGGTTAAGTTTCTTTTCAGCTATTATTCTTTTAAAAAACCAAACGTTTTTTTTTTTTTTGAATCACACAAAAAACGGGGCCACGTCTCGATGCAGACAGCGCCTCTTTAATTTATCGAACACGACAACTTACTTGGTGCAATCATAGAGACCAGAGCTTGGGGAGAGAGGAATGGAGCGGATGCAAGACAATAAATTTAATCAAGCATGACTCTTGGATTTAGATTTCTCTTTTCTTTTTTGCATTCTCCACAGTGAATTAGTTTGTATTTGATATTTTAATACAAAGTATTGTTTTTAAACATGACTTGTGACCAACCTAACGGAAGGCTTGGATTATATGTCTTGATAGGTTTATTAAAGTATTTCAGGTTAAACCTAATTTGTTTTTATAAAGAAAAAAATATTATTTTTATTAAAAATAAATAATTAACAGGTTGTTATTAAATTTCTGACTGGTTTTTACAAAACCAACTCAAGTTTTTGACCGTACCATAAGGATCTTTTCTCTTTTTTTATTTTTTTAAACTAAACTCAATTACAATCTTAAATTGATCTAGTTCTAGATCAATCAACACGTTAGACGGGTTTTAAAATTATAATATATAGTATTTTTTAAAGGTGTTTTTATTTAAAAATATAGCAAAATAATATTTTTTAATTTTTATTTATCTTTATATCAGCATATCAGAAGTGTAAAAAATATTTTTAAAAAATATTAATTTAATATTTCTTTAAGCTAAATATATTCCAAACACAATTAATTTGAACAGCCTCTAGTATTTGATAAATTTTCGTTTACTGTTATTCTAAAATTAAATCAGGTCGGATTAAAAGCATTCCTTCGGATAAAAGGAAAAAAAAGGGTTCAACCACAACTACTAATGTTCATGATCAGTGCCATTCTGTGCGTGTTCATGATGAAAATAATGAACTAGAGCAATGGTATATAAGCAAGCAAGTGTGTCAATCTTAGCTTTAAAGTTAACCTAGAAACGTGAATGCTTGTGCTCTTTTAAATTTTTCATTCTGACGGGTTTGATCCTATCATCCTCTCGTTATTACTGTATAGTAAGGTAGGAATTGATATGTTGGATAAAATTAGATTAAATATGATGATTTTTTTATTTTATAACAGTGCAAAATCTAATTTTTTTTATAGTTAAAATTATTGCAGTAAATAAATTTTTATCGTATTAAAACAGATATTGTAAGTTTATTTAATTTTTTTACATAAAAGTTGTTATTTACATGGTCGGAGTCTAGGTAAAAAGGGCAACTGCCCCTTAACTCTTTTCATATATAGTTTTTGTATTAAAATATTAATATAATAACTTAAGTTATATTTTGCAAAAGGTAAGGAGTCTAGAGACAATATATTAATGTGCTTCACCACGACTGTTTGTATTTTCTCCTCACAAAGTGCAAAGTAAAACTTTTTATCTATGAATTCATTAAAAAAATGCTTTTGGTGTATGAATTATAAGTTGGTTGTCTCATATCTTTCTTTTATTTTTGTTTAACAGATGGAGAAGTAAAGGGATTTTATTCTATAGCAAAATGAAAACTAATCAACGGATATAAAAAAAGAAACTGGAAATATTTGAAGAGTCAGGAAAAACTTTTTGTTGTTGCTCAGGTGGTTTGTGATTATACTATCAAAACTTTCCATATTTTATATTTTTATTTATTAGTTTCTTTATAATAGCAAAGCTTTGTGAGTATTCAAGGTAAAAATTTTAAGAAATTACAAATCTATATCATTTTTGTTATAAATTATTTAACAATATTATTGACATACAACTTAATAAATTGGATGATTATTTCATTAAGATGAGTTCATATTTACTTCTTTGTGTGACATGTTTAAATTCAAATGACTCTTTTTTTACTTTCAATTAAAAAAAACTAATTCACCTTGCTTTTTTTTATCCCAATAAATTCTCTATATTAGTGCAAAGTAAAATGTATAATTTTAACATTAATATATATTAAGGATAAAATAATATTTTTTTTCATATTTTACTTTGATTTTATATTTGAATACTTTTTTTAGGTTTCTATTTAGAAAACAATATATATTATAAAGTTATTTAAATGCATTAATTTAAAAAATAGATATATTGATTATATGTTTTTATAAAAAAATATTACATCTTTTATATTATTTACTAGACGTCATGCTCGTGTGATACTGCGAGCTTGTGTGTTGTTGAGGTTTGTAAAAAAAACATAAAAAAATCATATAGAGAAAAACTACTATAATTCACAATATTTTCAAGAAAAAAACTACAAGGTTTATTGTTGCAATCTACAATAAAGTTTATTTAGATGCATTAATTTAAAACATAGATACATTGATTATTTGTTTTTATAAAGAAATATTTTATCTTCTTTATTATCTATTAGATGTCATGTCCGCATGATACCGCGGGCTTGTGTGTTGTTGGGGTTTGTGAAAAAAACATAAAAAAATCATATAAAGAAAAATTGTTGCAATCCACAATATTTTCAAGGAGAAAACTATAAAGTTAAATTCTTAATCAGCTTAATATTAAAAAAATAAAATCAACAAAGATAATTTTAAAAAATTAGAAAAAAAACAAAAGAAAAAAACACCAAGCAGTGAAACACTGTAACAATCTATAATGTTTTATAAAAAATTCTAAAGTTATAATTATTAAGCAGCTCAATATTAAAAATAATAAAATTGATAAATATAATTTTTTAAAAAATCATATAGGGGGAATATTGTAGCAATCCACAGTTTTTTAAAGAAAAAAACTACGAAACTAAATTCTCAATTAGCTCAATATGAGAAAAATAAAATCGACAAAGATAATTTTAGAAAACAAATCATAAAAAAAACTATGTGAGGAAATAATATAGTAGTACATAGTTTTTTAAAAGAAAAAACTATAAAGCTAAATTCTCAACCAGCTCAATATTAAAAAAATAAAATCAATAAAAACAATTTTGAAAAAAACAACACATCAAAAAAGAGAAAAAAGAAGAAGAAGAAGACAATTTTGAAAAAAAAAACATGTAGAGAAAGTTAAAGCTAAATTCTCAACCAGCTTAATATTAAAATCATTTAGGAAAACACTATAGAAATTTTATAATTTTTTATGAGAAAATATATAATTATAATTCTCAACCAGTTCAATATTAAAAAAAAGTAAGATTAACAAAGATAATTTTAGAAAATATAAAAAAAACAGAAAAAAAAATCATGCAGGAAAACACTGTAGCAATGTATAGTGTTTCATAAGAAAATCTACAGTTATAATTTTCAACCAGTTCAATATTAAAAATAATAAAATTAATAAAGATAATTTAAAAAAATCATAATAAAAAAATCATGTAGGAAAAAATTGTAGCAATCAACGGTGTTTTAAAAAAAACTACAAAATTAAATTTCTAACCAGCTTAGTATGAAAAAAATAAATTTAATAAAGATAATTTTGATTAAAAAATCAATTAAAAAAACATGTGGGGAAACACTGTAGCAATTCATAGTGTTTTAAAGAACTACAAAGCTAAAATCTCAATCGACTCAATATGAAAAAAATAAAATCAGTAAAGATAATTCTGAAAAAACAATCATTAGAAAAACCATGTAGGGAAACACTATAACATTCCATAATATTTTAAAGAAAAAACTAAAAAATTAAATTTTCAACCAGCTTAATAGTAAAAAAAATAAAATCGATAAAACAATTCTGAAAAAAAGAAGAAGATAATTTTGTAAAAAAGAATAAAAAATAGAGAAAAAACATATGGGAAAAACTGAAGCTTAATTCTCAACCAGCATAATATTAAAAAAATACATTGAACAAAGATAATTAAAAAATATGTGGGGAAACACCACAACAAAACAAAAACCATGTGGGGAAAATACTGTAGCGATCCATGGTGTTATTTTTGAAAAAACTACGAAGTTAAAATCTTAAGCAACTCAATTACAAAAAACTAAAATCAACAAAGACCAGTTTGAAAAAAAAATCATAAAAAAAAACACTTAATGAAATATTATAGCAATCCATAATATTTTAAAGAAAAAAATTGTATAGCTAAATTTTTAACCAGTTTAATATTTAAAAAAAATTAATAAAATTAATTTTTTTAAAAAAATATAGTAAAAACTATCATGCTTCCCACGAGTTTTAGAATTAATGGTAATATTGACTATGCTTCCCATGCGTTTTAGAATTATTGATAAGATTAACTATAAACTTAGAGAAAAGACCGCTGAAATTAATATATAGGAAAGGACAGGAAATATACGAAGGAAAAGCAAACTCTTGACAGATAAAAAAGAAGCCAACTTAACTATCTAGGTGGTGGTCAAGTGACAAGGACTTAGGATCAAGGGATTTGCTCCCTCTGTGGTCTCAGGTTCGAGTCCTTGGTTGCTCATATGATGGCCACTGGAGGCTTACATGGTTGTTAACTTCAGGGCCCGTGGGATTAGTCGTGGTGCGCGCAAGCTGGCCCAGACACCCACGTTAATCTAAAAAAAAAAAGCCAACTTCCTCGATAATCAACAGAAGAAGAAAAAAGAAAGAAAGAAAGCAGAAGAAGAAACGAATACAGACTTACAGATGTTCGAATCCGGCACCAGCACCAGCACCAGCACCGAGACAGTCATTTTCCCGACTCCCTGGCTGACGAGCATGCCACGAACACAAGCACAAACATTAGAAGCTTTGACAATGGATCCTCCCTGGAAATATTTCAGGGTTTTCGGAAAAAGTCAGTCTTTGGCAAAAAAACTTTTTACTCTGAGACTAGGGATGGAATCAAAAAAAAAATAATAGAAAAGGCTAAAATTTTAATTATTTAATTATTTAAACTAAAAGTATAAATATTATTAAGGGAGGAGCTGGAAAAACAATTCTCCCGGTCTCTGTCACTGTCTGAGTCGTTGATAAATTCAACAAGAAAAAACAAGGTGCTATTCAATGCTACAAGCCATTTTAGTGGAAATTTGTCGAAGAGGTTCCCTTCTCCATATTCTACGGTTTTTCTTGAAAATACTTTTTATTTAAAAATATATTAAAATATCTTTTTAGATGTTGTTTTAATTCTCAAACATTATATTAAAATTATTTAAAAACATGAAAGAGAACATTAAATTAAATTATTAAAAAAAAAATACTCTTAAAGAACTTCTGGGGAAAAAAAAATCAATTAATGCAGCTCAGAAATGCTAAGTGCTCTAACCAAAGATGTGTATATATCTTCAATGCTTAAATTAAGCTCTGAGAAAACGTAGAAGATGGAGTTATCAGGCATGAGTTCTTGCATATTCTGCCCACTTCTCTTACTAATAATTCAACTCTCATTTTCCTTCTCATTACATGAAGGAAATATGAAGGAAATGAGACAGATAGACTTTCTTTGCTAGCTTTCAAGGCTCAAATTACCGATCCTCTTGATGCACTGAGCTCATGGAATGTATCCACACACTTCTGCAAGTGGTCAGGTGTCATATGTGGACATTGACATCAGAGAATCGTAGAGCTCAACCTGCAGTCTTCCCAACTGATGGGCAACCTGTCTCCCCATATTGGCAACTTGAGTTTTCTCAGGGTACTAAACCTGGAAGGCAACTACTTCATTCGTAATATTCCTCAAGAACTAGGCCGGCTGTTCCGACTACAGAGGTTGGTGCTCGGAAACAACACATTCAGCGGTGAAATTCCTGTCAACATTTCAAGTTGCTCGAATCTTCTTTTCCTTCATCTAGGGAGCAATAATCTTACAGGTAAAATTCCTGCACAGCTGGGATCGTTATCAAAGCTGGGGGCATTTGTTCTCCAAGGTAACAATCTAGTTGGTGATATACCATCTTCTTTTGGAAACCTGTCCTCCATTCAGAACTTCTTCTGGACGAAAAATTATTTGCGAGGAGGTATTCCAGACAGTCTTGGAAATTTGAAAAGATTAAAATACTTTGCAGTTGCCGAAAATGATCTCAGTGGTACGATCCCTGCCTCCATATGCAATATCTCTTCTCTTGCCTATGTCTCTCTAGGACAGAACCAACTTCATGGGAGTCTTCCTCCTGATTTAGGCCCACATCTTCCAAATCTCGCTTACCTTGTCATCAACTTCAACCATTTGAACGGACCAATTCCAGCAACGCTCTCCAATGCCTCGAAAAATTTTCTTGTTGACCTTTCATATAACAACTCAACTGGGAAAATACCCGATTTAGCAAGCTTGCCTGATCTACAGAAGCTGTTAGTTCACCACAATGATCTCGGAAACGGTGAGGAAGATGACTTGAGTTTTCTCTATACCTTGGCAAACAGCACCAATTTGGAATCATTGGGAATAAATGATAACAATTTCGGAGGAGTGCTGCCCGAAATAGGGAGTAACTTCTCAGCAAATCTCAAGGGAATAACATTTGGAAGGAATCAAATACACGGAAGCATTCCAACTGAGATTGGAAACCTCATTAGCCTGGATACTTTGAGTTTGGAGACAAATCAATTGCATGGCATTATACCAAGTTCTATTGGTAAATTACAAAATTTAGTTGATCTCTATCTTAATGAAAACAAAATCTCAGGAAGTATTCCATCTTCATTGGGAAATATTACCTCGTTGGTCGAAGTTAGTTTCGCACAAAACAATTTACAAGGATCTATCCCGTCAAGTCTTGGAAATTGGAACAAGTTGTTGATCTTGGATCTCTCTCAAAACAATCTGAGCGGTCCCATACCAAAAGAAGTACTTGGTATTTCATCCTTGTCAGTGTTGTTATACCTACATGATAATCAGTAGACAGGCTCCCTTCCATCGGAATTGGATCAGTTGGTGAATCTTGGATTTCTGAGGGTTTCCAAAAACAGCTTATCGGGTGAAATTCCAAAAAGTCTTGACAGTTGTAAGAGTCTAGAAGGTTTGGATTTGGGGGGTAACTTTTTTGAAGGGCCTGTTCCTGATTTGAGCTCTTTGCGAGCACTCCAAACGCTTCTTCTCTCGTACAACAACTTGAGTGGCCAGATTCCCCAGTTCTTGAAAGACTTAAAGTTGCTGGAGACTTTGGATTTGTCATAAAATGACTTTGAAGGTGGGGTGCCTGAACAAGGAGTCTTTGAGAATACAAGTAGGATTTCCATTCAGGGAAACAAGAAGCTCTGTGGAGGAATACCTCAGCTTGATCTGCCCAAATGCACATCTAACGAATCAGCAAGGCCAAAATCTCATACCAAGCTGATATTGATCATTGCAATTCCTTTTGGCTTTCTTGGTATAGTCTCGATGACCTCTTTCCTGCTTTTCTACTCGAGAAGAACGAAAGATGAGCCTGCTTCTGGCCCTTCATGGGAGAGCTCATTTCAGAGACTAACCTACCAAGACCTCCTGCAAGCAACTGATGGGTTCTCCTCGTCCAATTTGGTTGGTGCAGGTGCTTTTGGGTCAGTGTACAGAGGAACTCTCACATCAGATGGAGCAGTTGTTGCAGTGAAAGTATTAAACCTTCTACGTAAAGGAGCTTCCAGCAATGTTCTCCTTGGTGATGACATGACTGCCTGTGTTGGAGACTTCGGATTAGCAAGGTTCCTTCCAGAAGCCTCCAATCAATTACCTGCAGATGAGAGCAGTTCTGTCGGCTTAAAAGGCACAATCGGTTATGCAGCCCCAGGTAACATCAGAAAACTTCCCTGTTGATCATGGTTATCCCTACAAAAGAAATGCACATTTTGGTATCCTAAAATATTTTTGGAAAGCTGTAAAACTACTGTCCTTCATATTCCCATCTGCTGATGAATTTTGAATAGCAAGATTGACCAGCTATGTCGTTAATGTTATGCAACAGCCTCCAAGGTCATGAACAACGTAATTTCTAACCTTTGTATGTGAATCACAGAGTACGGTATGGGAAGTGAAGTGTCAACTTACGGAGATGTGTACAGCTATGGCATCCTGCTGCTGGAGATGTTTACAGGAAGAAGACCGACAGAGGGCATGTTTAAAGACGGGCACAACCTTCACAATTACGCTAAAATGGTGCTGCCTGACAACGTGTTGGAGTTTGTGGATCCAACACTGAGAGAACACGAGGAAATGAACCATATTGATGATCGTCACAAAGTTATGGAATCTATGGTTTCAATTATCAAGGCAGGACTTGCTTGTTCTGCAGAATTGCCAGGAGAGAGGATGGGCATTGCCAACGTTGTGGTTGAATTGCATCGAATCAGGGAAATGCTTCTTGGAATCAAGACGAGATAAAGAGGTGAAATCATTCCCTCATCAATAGGTAGAGACCAGTTGTTGACATTTAGAAGAAAGATTGTCAATGATAATGATTATCCATTAATTGCCTCTTAAGTTTACTAATGATCTGTTGTGTGATGCAGATTCCTGAGGTGATCACAGTGGCAACAAAGACTTTATATGGTTTTTGAGCTGTCTATAAGCATCTCTCTCTCTCTTTTTTTTGTGTTTGTGTGCTGCTCCGGAATTAAACATGTGTGTATTAGAAGTGAAAACTTGTAATTACATATATATTGATATACAATGAACATAGATTTCTAGAAGAAGACAATAAAGCATTTGCTATTTATTTTATAATGATCGAGCACCAACATAGCTCAAACATGTTCATATCCGAAACCAGAGCAGTTATTATTATTATTTTCATCTCGGGTGGACAACTACGTTACTATGGGTAAGAAAAATTACAAAGACAACCGTGTGTTTGTTCTTGTGGTTCAGCCCAGAAATATCATAGGAAACTCGGATTACAAAAGAATACACGTTTGAAAAAATTGCTATCTTACGGCTTTTGGCAAACAACTACAAAAATCAGGTTCTCTGGCAAACTATATACACTGGAACCGGTATGAGTAACCGAATTGATCATATTTTCTCCCTAAAATCTCAATTTGTGTTGAATGATTGTCTCGTCTTTAACATCTGTTACTTGTTAGACCACTGGAATTCAATTTCCAAATTCCTCGAGGGTCCACTTTTGCTTTCTGGCATCAGAGTGTATTCCCCAGCTACTGCTCCTAGCATTACAACCCGATCGATCTGGATTGTTACTTTTCCGAAAGAACTCTGTTGTTGGATCAAAAGGCACAGTTTAATGACAATGTGAAGAAAAAATCTCTGATAAAATGTGGATAAACATCAAAACAACCTTTTTTTGATTTGTTTTCTCACGGGAAAAAAAAAATCAATTCCATTAATTACCTTCCCCATTTTGCTCTTATTTTTGCAAGAGATATGAAGCTTTTGGCCTTTTGGAGGACTCTCAAAGGACCATGAAAAGCTCTCATCAAACTCCGGATTAGGACCAGTTGATACAACCTGAAAAGTTCACAAATATTTTTCAATTTGAGAGGTTGAAAGAGCAATTTCTAGGGGAAGGTTGAAATAGCAATTTCTAGGGGAAAAAATTAGGGAAAGCAATGGCGAGAGGAAATTCTCTTTTGAACAGGAGCAATGGTGAGTTGAACATCAAAAGATGGCTGCAATAGATGAATTGAATAATCCGTTGATATAAATTACCCTTCATTTATTTTATTTTTCCTTAAAAATAAATGATAATTGGAGATATAAACATCACAAAAAATAAACAAGATGATGTATAGATGCATATTACCTTTGTTTGCCTGGGTGGTGTATTTCCAAGGGTAAGCTTGCAATAAACACTTGGGTTCCCCACCGACTGCTTCATATTGTTTCCACGCTTGATAATAACCACCAATGTCCCTGGCAAACACTGCAGCAGAAATTCAGCCTTCTCCTGAAATCGCGGTGGGCCAGACTGAATCAAGTATTGCAACAAGGGGATTGCATCTGCAGCAGCAATGGATTGAGCTCTTGAAACTTCAGCTGGGCATGCTGACCAAGCTTGCCTAAGAAGAAACAGTGCATCCAAGGCAGCTTCTTGGGATGCTTCTGATCCTGTCTTGAGAGATGTGACCAAATGGGGTATACTGAGCGTTGCAGGCTCGGTGGCTCTCAACCTTGGGAAGTTGCTAAAAAGGGCATTTAGAGATTTGAGATACTCCTCATTAACAGTCCCAGTGGCCCATAAATCCTTTTCGATAGCAGCTGCACAACCAAACAGAATGTTAAGCTGTGCGTGAAAGAAAACTGAAAAAACACCCTGGCAGAAAACTCATAGCATTTTAATAGGAAAGTACAATACACCTAATCATGAAGTCAATAATTAAACTAATTTCCAAATACTGATTAACCTAGCCACTGGCCAGGGTTGCTCCACTGCTCAACTGTCTATCATGTCTTTCAAGAAAAGAGTAATGAAAGGCCATGTAGCTTGAATAAAGAAATGGACAACGAAAAATTTTCACCAACGCACAAAGGCTACTGTTCATCCCCTCCATTTCAATATGGCTTCAAGTAATAATCAGAATATTACTATTATTTTGCCCAATGGTATAGAGAATAGTAAGCAGTTTCACACTCTGATTCAACTTTACATGTGATCCATCATCTGTTAAGAGTTTGAGAAGTTAGCTCACATTTAGATGTCTGCTCTACTTCAACATGAGTTAAAATCTGAACTAGCAAGCAACTCATTCGGTCCAATTAGATCCCATACCATTTCTATCCAAATCTGCCTCTTCTTACATTTTAGTGGTGAGATTTATTTCATTTTGGTCTCCTTCAATTAACCTCTGAACTTAGCATGAAAGAAAATCATATTTCTTGGAGATATGTTTAACTAAATGTTAGAATAACATTCCAAACTACAAACCACTACCTAAAACCACAAAGAAAAATGTCATCGGAAAAAGATTAGGCATGTTCTCCTCAAATCTGCCAAGAGTAGACAAACTGTGCACAGGGAGAAGAGAACCTAACCTGTTATGGCTCTGACTGTTTCACTAGATGCATACTCTTGAATGGTGTGATTGGAGAAAAGAAGTTTAACAAACATTGCAGCCTGGACAGATGTATCTGGATCACTTGAACCGATTAGATCCAATACAACTTGAACACCACCAGCCTCTGCAACAGCTCTTTTATTAGATCGGCTATACATGACCAGGTTTTGCAAAGCACATATTGCTACTACTTTCATTTCTTCTGTTGGCTGCTCTTCGAGGACATTGACTAGAGCACGACAAGCAGAAACAGCATCGGTGCTTCGAGCCAGGCCCTCATTCTGGAATAGATCACCAAGTGCCAAAGTGGCCAGTAATCTTGCCTGTTGTGCTTGAGTTTGGGGATCTAAAAGGTATTGTGACAATGGCAAGATTGCAGTTTTAGTAGCTTTTGATTCTCTGATTTTCACGTTGTTAAGTAATACTTCCAGCAACCTTGCTGCTGTTTCCTCACACTGATGGCTTCTCAGAAGTTCCAAAAGAGCCTCTATGGCACCACTTTCAGCCATAGCTTCAGCACATGTTCCATCGTCACTTTCTAACACCAAAAGAGCATTCAGTGCACCAACCACCGTGCTTTCCAAACCAGAATGGAGCAACCTTACCAAGACAGCTACAGGCACTTCCAAATAAAATTCAGAACTAAACTGTAAAATGTTAGCCAAAACAGAAGCAGCAGATTCCCACAAGGCATGAGGAAGAGAAGGATCAGCTTGCAATATAACTTTGGACAACTCACTCACACCACCCTCCTTTGCAATTTCATTTGGCCATATTAGTGCAATGCTAACAAGAGCCTTTACAGCTCTCTGCTGCAAGATGTGTATACCAGAACTGAGAACCCGTAAAAGAGGACCAATTACTTGCTGTGTCACCGGATCCTTCTGAAGATGTTCTTCCATAAGCAGATGTGACAGAAGCTCAGCAGCCAGCTGTTGCACTGCTGGCGCTTGAGAATCAAGCAATGGGATGAGTGGCTCGATAGTTTGGTGAGAGGTGAGGTTATAATCTGCACGGCACTGTGGATGTTCCAGAATATTAACTAGAACCTGCAAAGCACTATGCTGTCCATCAGGCCCAAATTCTGGTCTTATCAGCAGCAGGAAAAGGGGCCCAACAACTTTCGCAGCAGACAGCCCCTTGGCAATGCTGGCATTATTGGTCAATATTCTGAGCAATTCAGCAAATGCTGCACAGAGAAAATCTGGTGCTTCATGGAGGATATCAAGTATGCTTTCAATTACTCCAGCTTTTACCATTTCCATTTTACATGCGGGCCTGTCTTTCCCCAACTTCACAAGTGCCCGGGAGATAGCCTCATGAAGCATGTAATTCCCACCATAGAGAAGGCCAACAAGAGGAATAACTGCTCCATGTGCAGCAACCAGTTCTGCCAGTTGCTCATCATCAACAAGCTTATCTAATGCACAGACAACTGAATACTGGGCAGGACTGAACTCAGATAAAAGGAGAGATACCAGAGGCTCAACACAGCGTGCTGCAGCCATTGTAGACCTGATTTTTGTGTTTCCAAACAAAACACCACACAACTCCGCAGCATCCCCCTTCAGCCCCATTGAGCAATTTGACAAGAGGATCCTGCAAAGGACATCCACTGCATTCATTTCAACATCTGCAAATGCAAGGGCTCTAGATGGGTTTTCACTCAATAACCTAACCAATGCAGCAATAGCTGCATGCTGCTCCTTCTCTAGACCAGTATTAAGAATTTCCACCAAGGGTTGGACAGCTTGTCGGGCAGTGTCTGCATTCCTGATATGATCAGCAGAAAACAAGCTTTCCAAAGCTTTAGCAGCACTGTACCTTGCAGCTCTTCCACCCAAACGCAGGACAGCAACAAGTTGACTGACAGCACCAAATGCAGCTTCATGTCTCCGAATTTCAGCACTACTAAATAGGATCCCTAACAGATCAGTTGCAGCTTCCTCAGTTGCATCTTGCAGACCAAGTGAAAGATACTTCGTCAGCGCCTCCAAAATCCCTGATTCAACCATAACAGTCTTATTTGGAGGACAGTCTTTTGCTAACTGATTTAGAAGTCCTAATGCTAGATAAGGTGCCCCAGGACGATCTGGAATTGGTTTGAGTAGATCGACAAGAGCAGGTATTGTTTTGCGAGATGTAGCACCAACTCTAATGTCTTCAACTCTGAATAACCTCTCAAGCGCAACTTGGTCTGGATAACATACCAAAGCAAACTCCTCAGACAATTCCAGAAGATCAGATATATCACCATCAGCACAGCCAAGTAAGGAGATGAGTCCACCTGATGCCCCAGAATTTGCAACAGACAGAAGTGTTCCCCGACTACCATTACACACTAGACTGGCTATTGCCTGTGCAGCAAAATATCTGTTTGCAGACTCCTCTGACTTCAACAAGTTTGCAAGTGCTGGTATAGACTTCATGGTTGCATGCACACGTATGATGTCTCTGTCTTGAAACAGAATTGCTAGCAGTAGAGCACAAATCCATATGCTGCTGTCTTCACTAAAATCACTCTGCACAGGTAAACATAGAGAAGCTATGAAGCTTAATGACAATCCAAATGTAGAACAGATTTCTCTGCTGCATAACATGTGCATATGTGTGAAATTTTGTGCTTTCTTTGATGTAACTCATAATTCTTCTAGGAAGTAGATTAGCGAAGCCTCTTGAAGCTTAGCTTGATTATAGGCTCATTCATTAGAATGAATGAGTCAAGCTCTAGCTTATTTTGAAACCTAGTGTTAATACAGCCACAACTGAACTAGATCAAGCTAAACTTGTTCAAGATTACAAGATAGCTCACCTAAGTTTATGGGGCCACATCATTTAAGGGTTTGCATTTAATAAGAAAATTTTAGATCAGCCAAATAATAACTCATATAAAACAAGAATTATTACATTATCAAATCTAATCAGATTTATTTCTGATGTGGATACACTAGTTTGATTCTTTTGAAAATTACAGATGCTCGCTTTTTTATTGAATGGTTTGTCATGATGAATCCAAGGTCAAGCTCAGCTTCTTTACTTGCTTATTTTATCAGTCTAACATGTTAAATCAAATGTAGCCTGAGGAACAAAGCTTGAACTTCATGTCTTATACTCGCCACAAGCACAGGCCAAGTTTGAGCCCCACTAAAATTAGATGAAACTGATCTAAATGTATCAAAGCTTGGCTAGACTCGTTTGCCATGTCAATCCATAGATACCAAATTTTCATTGATATTGAGAGCTTATGGCACTAGACACTGGAAAACCTTAAGTTCAAGAGGAAAAAAAGAGGTTTCACCTGACTGTACTGAAAATAACAAATGGAGATTCTGTCGGTGAGGACTTCAACTGCTCCAGCCTCCATTATAACAATTTTACTTCTCTCATTGTGGCAGGCAAGAACCGAAAGTAGCCAAACAGCCAAGTTATAATCATAAATAACTGCTGTTCCTTTATGGGATTCACCACTCTCACCTTCTTTAGCATGTCTGTATATGCTAATGACCTCCCTGTCAGCATCAACCAGGTTTCCTGAAGGAGAAGTGTCGGCCGAACGAAGCATTGTGACAAGTGATTGAATAAGGTGATTACATGAATTTGATTGGTTAAGATCTTCCACCACCCTCTGGTGACTAACTTTTGCAGCACAAATAAGAAGTGCAGCTCCCCCAATTTTGACCTTTGGGCTTGTGGAATCAATCACCCTTCTAGCCACAGATGGTATACATCCAGAGGCACTAGCAACCACATTTCCTAAAACAAAAGGCCGATCTCGGCAAAGTCGTGACAATATTTCGATAGCCTTGTCCTGCAACAACGGTGTTGCATCTGCAATCGACGAAACTATTGGGGATATGTGGTTTGGAAATTCAGCTAAAACTGCCCATGCTGGTTTGATGTGTCCGCTAGCCCCTTCTGACCTTGACAAAATAGCAAGTGCAGCCAGAGCCTCTGATGTGGCAGCAGATATGCCACTAGCAGATTCTAGAAAAGAAACTAATGCGAGTACTGTTCCAGCATGATTGACACAATCAGTTACAGAATTATCAATTCTACGAGAATGAAGGAGACGAGTGATCGCTGCTGCTGCATGGGTCTTTCCAGAAATTGTGCCTTCACGCAAAACCCTTGTTGCAGGCACAATAATTTCATTTGGAATTGCTTTTTTTGAAACTTCACCATCCAAAATAAGATTTGCAAGAGCACATGTCGCCTGTTCAGCAACTTCCAAGGTCGATGAGTTAGCTAGTACAATTAAAGGGGATAATGCATCACAAGCAACAGCAGCCACATCCCGGTTCTCTTTAATTGAAAGAAATACTGAAGCAAGACAATGAGATGACTCTGCTAAGATATTTTCAGATTCAACATTTAGCAACTTCATCACTGACCAAAGTGTTTTAACAGCGATGCTGCTTTCACGTAAATCCTTTCTAGTTTCAAAAATTCCAGCCAAAGCAGAGGCAGACTTAGCCTGGGTCTCTTCTTTAGTAGAGCTCAGTATCTTAATCATTGTCTCAATTGCATCATTTGCAGCACTGCCCTCCCGTAGTACATCACTCAAGTGAATTACAGAAAGCATGCTTCTTAGAGCATCCAGGACATACACTTTTGATTCAGGTAGATCACTGGTTAACAATGCAGTAAGCTGGCTAATAGTAGCTGTATCCGATTTATGTATCAAATGATTTAAAGTCTTTGCTGCAATTTCTTTCCCATTGAGGCTCCCATTCTTCAGTAGCCATAGCAATGCAGGAACAGCATCAGCACTTTCAACGCATGCACGTATATCTTCACTGTGATTGCATAAGTTCCTAAGGATGGTAGCAGAATCTTCCTTGGCTCTAGCGGACCCTGTCTCTAGAATTTGAACAAGGGGAGGTATACCACCAGCAGCAGTGATGGCCCACTTGCTTTCATCGTTTTCATTAGATAGAAGGCAAAGCAATGCCACTGCACATTCCTGCTGCTGTTCTGATGAAAGCCCAAGAAGGGATATCAATAGCTGAACTCCTTCACGTCCTTGAAGCGAACACCATAGGCTGCCTTCATTATTGCAAAGTGCAAGAAGAGCTCTCACAAGCTCATCCTGAACTTCATTGGTTGCCATTGTAATCAAACCAACAAGCAACCGTTTTGCTTCAGAATTCGCAAGTTTAACTGAAAGTATGGCATTCCCATACAAACTAGCTAATGCTTCTATGGCACGTTCCTGTACAAGATATGGTAAATGAGGATTGAACTGATTAACTAAAGTCTGCTCAATAACAACAGGATCTGATGCCCTGTTGGATTCAGCTTTGCTATCATATATCATCAAAGCTGAAGCCAAAGCTCCTAAAGTATCAGCAGTCTGGGCAGGAGAAGAGCATGATTCAAGGCTTTGACCAAGGCTCGAGATAACAAATGACAAGCCACCAGAAATATTTGCCAGGGCACACATCGCATGCTCCTGCAATGCTTGGGCATACTCCCCCTGCATGAATTCTTTTGAAGGAGCTATTGTAGCATTTATCAGAGCAGGAATACCATTAGATTTAGCTATCTCTTGCCTTGCATCTTTGCACTGTGCAGATAGAGACTTAAGGGCACCTGCAGCTTCTGCTCTAACAGAGGCTTCATTGCCCGGTCCTAACAGCTTGAGCAACTGTTTAGTTGCCTCTGCAGCTAATACCTTGGAACAAATTGATTCATCTTCCATCATCATGCACGCAAGAAGAAAGCAGATGTTAGCTTGTGTGTCTGACTGTCCTGTTGTGAGCAACTTAACCAGAATATCCACTCCTCCAGCTTGTATTGTTGCAGACCAAAATCCCTCAGTGCTGCTGGAAAGGTTTTTTAATGCTCCAGTCAACAAGTTATCAACTAATTTACCTGTTTTGAGCCCATTACGAAGCAACTCCCAGAGCACAGGCACAACTCCTTCAGTTGAAAAAATTTTTGACCCAACATGATCCTTAGCACCACCCTGAGACACAGCATAAATCATCTTTGCTGCTGCAATTTGACCTTCTTTGGAGCTAGACTTTAGAAGACCTAGCAACGGTGGGATGCATCCTCCAAGTAAGACCTTTACCCTTAGTTCATTCTCCTTGCAGAGAGAACCTAAGACAGAAGCAGCCTGTATCTTAAACCCCAGTGATCCGGACCGGAGAAGAGAAACAAGCACCGGAACTGCTTGAGAGTGAGATCCGACAGCACTGAAAGCATTTTCACGTGTCTCAACAAGTTCTCGCAACTGTCTCAATGCATACTCCTTCTCTTGTATAGACGAGGAGCTCCGGCGCAGCTGCTCAATGCATTGTGCAACACTTGCTAGTGTGCCATCTGGATCCTCCATGCTAACAGTGCGATCTCTGAAAATAATTTATCAAATGAGAAAATTGGGCAACCATTTTCATTGCTTTTAGGCACTATGAGAAACTTCCACTTAGTTGACTCATTTTATGGAAAAAAGTTATTACTAGTGAAAACTCGTAAAAGGAAATGCAGTTATTAAAATTTTCAGTAGAGAGAACCAGCACAAAAATATAAAATGGGATATTTCAAATTGAAAGCACTAGAAAAGTAAAACATGGACAGAAACAGAAATCTGAAACATGATGACAAGAAATACAAAATGCTGAACAATAATTTAAAAACAAATATAGCATCAGTAACAGAATTCATTCTTATAGGACTGTGGTTTGCTCTTAATGGCACAAGGCTCTATTCCAGTTCATTACATCTGGTAATTGCAAAGGAACTTTCGTTTACTTCTGAATTAGAAAAAAGTATCTTGAAATCAGAACTTATTTGATGCATTCCTATAAAAGAAAATCTCTACCAACATTATTTCGTTTTTCTGATTCGAAGTAAGTGTGTCCAAAATCAATCTAGAAATAGTAGAAACAGGACTAGAATTGTATAACTCAACAAAGTGAAAATCAATTCAGAAACTAAAAGCTTGAAGGTTATTGATTTATGGTTTCTAGAGGTCACATTCATTCGATGCAGAGCATGTGCATTGAACCACAAAAGGTAGATGCAAACAACAAGTGGACCCTCAGTTCCTTTTAAGACATTTTGGAAACACATACACTCAAATCTCTGATCAACACAAAAGTATTAGCATCGGTATGGAGCATTTCACGCCTATAGTGCTACTCAATATTACAAAAAAATTAATCACCAAAGGATAGCACATGACCATGGTAGACTTAAAAGCATTGGCAAAAGCAAAGTAAGCACAACAGGATATCGACCTCATCAGTCACATAAATAAATTCTCAACTCACCTCACACCCATCTTCATAACTGAACGGGGAGTTAGAGGCTCTGAATCTTGAATTTTTAGATTGCCATTTTTTTCCTGCATTCATGAAACAAGAGAGTGTCATTTAATATTTAAACAAACAGAAACTAAATGAAACCATCACAAAATTCAACTTCAAAACCAGTTTGCTGCCAATAGTATTTTCAGATTTGAAACCAGAGACCGCGAAGGGTCACTCAGGAATTAAATATTAATAGTTGAAAGTTATAGTGTTGCAAATTTGCAATACACATAAAAAAATTCTAAAAAAATAAAACGAAAACCGGAAACGCCAATTGATTTAAAAACCAAATGCATCAATATATATATATTGAGAGAGAGGGAGGGATAGAATGGATGAGATCCAGCGCCTCCAACACTAAATTAAATCCAAAATTAAATGAAATTCCATTTTTTTCTTGAAACTGTTATCCGAATCCAATACAGTGAATAATGAATGGACCCACCAGATCAGTAGTGGCAAGGCTGCTGCCATTGGTAGCAGATAACCTCCAAGCCAGTGTAGCCGCCATCTTCTACTTTTTTTCCCCTTAAAAGAATCAGTCTGTCTCGAGATCTACCTTATTTTACACAATCAAGACATCAAACTCTCCTGTAAGGTGTCAATCAGATCAAGTCAGTCAGCGTAACTAATGCTGCTAATTACAAAAATAAAAAAACGAACTGATTTTAATTTTTAATTGTAATTAATAAGAATGTGACGACATGACCGAGTTCGGTTGCTTCATTGACTTGAATTCATTTCATTTCAATTCAATTCTAACAGCAGATCAACAAACTCCAATTTCAACTCAAAAAACGTCGTGGTTTTTTACAAAATGACTCGAAATTCTGAACTGAACTCAAACGGACAGGACAGACATTCCTTCTTTCTTTTCTTTTATAACAGAAGGAATTTCAATGAAAATGAAGTAACAATAATAAAAAAAGCAGCACATCCAGTCTCTTTAACAATTTTGCAAGGAAACGACAAGAAAACGTCATCGATGAAGAGAAAGAGTGATAAAAATGTAGCTCGCAACAAAGAAAGAACTCAATCAGTCGACTCGTGAGTAATGACTCACCTCTAAGGGGAGAGAGAGATGAAGACGAGGAGCATCTAAAGATATCGTAGAAGAGAAGGGAGGATAATAAAAAGGCACCTCACCTCATTTCATTTTTTTTAGATTAACGGGTGTCCGGGTCAGCTTTCACGCACCACGACTAATTCCACAGGCCCTGAAGTTAACGATCATGTAAGCCTTTAGTGGCCATCATATGAGCAACCAAGGACTCGAACCTGAGACTATAGAGGAAACAAACTTCTTAATCCCAAATTCTTACCACTTGACCACATGGTTACACCTCATTTCATTTTGATTGGGAAAGACAGGGAGAGATGATTGGGAAAGACAGGGAGAGAAGAATGAAGTATTTTCAGTCAGACTTCTTTAAAGAAAAATAAATAATTGTGTGTTTTTTTATTATTATTATTATTCTTTATTCAGGTTTGCAGTTGGCTTTCTCTCTGCATGTGTGGTTTTAGAGGTTGAGAGTGAATGAGCACCGACAGCTCAAGCTTACCTGGACTTTCACTGTTTGTCTTTGCGGCTTGGCTTGGCTTTGCCTCAGCTTGGATTTTTGGCTAACGTTAATGAAAGTTGACTGGAATGGGAGGCATCTCAGGGCATGTGCTAAATGGAAAGCCAAAGATATATTACTTTGGCTTCTGGATGCTTAAAAATAACTAAACAAAACGTGAAAATATTATTTTTATATATCTTGTACAAATGTTTGATTCTTATAGAAAAATATTTATTAAAATAATTTTTTTCTTTTATTTTTTTTTAAATTGATATTTGTTTTATTTTTTAAGAAAACTATTGTGATTTCATAATATATATCATGAATTTAGCAAGTTCATTCAATTTAATTTAGATTGTTTTATTATTATTTTTTAATTGATTTTTTAATTTTATTATTTAATATTAAATTTATTGAGAATCATTTATGTTATTCTAAAACTCATCTAATTATTTGGGTCATTTTAAATTACTAAAATAGTTATATATCAAATATATTAAAATATAATTAGCTTTATAAATGAATTTAAATCATTAAAATAAACAGACCAAAAAAATATTTTTATTATTTAAAAAATCATATCACTAATTTATACTAATTTAATTCTTATAAACAATATCTTTTTTTATATATATTTTAAGGCATGAGATTAGTGTTTAATTTTTTTTAAAAGGTAAAATTACCTTCATCATTGCATAGTTAGTTTTTTATATATATATAAACAATAGTTTACATTCTTAAATTTATAAGTTTATAATTCACATCATGTTAAAATAAAATAAAATAGATTATTTATAATATTTTAATTAATAACTGCAAAAATATTATAATTTTACCATCAATTTTTTTATGAAAAAAAAGACCTCTAGTTACCACCCTCACCATTTCCCTTTCATCCTTGTCATATTTTTAATAATAATTATTTTTTAAAATATATTAAAAATAATTTTTTTTATTTTTTAAATTATTTTTAATATTAAAACATAAAAATAATTTAAAAATATCAAAAATATATTAATTTGAAATAAAAAAATAAAATAAAAATATTTTAAATTTTTTAAAAAATACTTGTGATATTAAAAATTATTTACAACCCGAAAAATTCTTGGTATTTGATTATTAAAAATTACCTGTGATATTTTTTTATAAAATTATTATAATTTTGTATCAAGAATTGTGGGTTAATTATGCAAACTTAAATATTTTTTATTATATTTTTTTAGTTTAACTTTTTTAATTTTAAATTTTTTTATTAATTAAACTTCATAAGTTTGTTTTTAACCAGCTACATAATTTTTTTGTAAATTTATTTAGTATCATTGTATTTTTTATTTATATTATTTAAACATGTTGAATCTATTAGATTTAATTAGTCAATAACCCCAGTTTTTTTTTTTGTGTCATTTTGAAAAAATAAACGAACTCTTGGTATAGCGCATGCTCCTATCCATCCACTGTATTCCCATGATCTACAGTTCATCACTGTCGATTCTACGACGCGAAAATGGCTGTCCGGATCCATGTTCACACTTGCAGCGTCTTCTTCGCTTTTCAAAATGAAAAAAGAAAAGGTGGGGCCATAGAAGAAGGCAAGAACAGCAACCTCAGCCTTTAGCCAAGCCACAAACTGGAACACGCAGTCAAAATGAGCTCCCCTCTCTCTCATAGCTGGCAGAAAATAGTGTTCTGGCAAGGAAGCACTCTAGACAGATTAGACACACACCCAATGGGGATGATTGTGTGATTTACTACTTGCTCAAGAATTCCAAACCATCAATTGGTCTTCAGATAAAATGACTTTATGGCCCTCGCTTGTATAAGCGATCGGGACTCGATACCCAGCTTTTGAAAGACTTTGACTTCACTTGTCGCAGCGTGAAAATCTGAGCTGCAATTTGCTGAGCTGTACTTCAATTTTTCTTATTTGACAAAAAGAAAAAAAATCAATGGAAGTTGATTTCTCACCACTCGTGAGAGGGAATATTAATAAAATGTTTGCAAATATAGTATAAAATATATTTTTAAAAAATAATTTTTTAAAAAATATTATTTTAATATATTTCAATATGAAAATTTAAAAAAAAATAAATCATTACAACATTATCAAACTGATATTAACTCTTAATAAAAATTAGATAAATAAAAATTTAGATAGCTAGATTAGTTAAAATATATTTTTTTTAAAAAAAATTAAATTTATATATTTTTAAATTATTTTGATAAGTTGATATTGGAAATAAATAAAAAATATAATTTTAACATATTTATGAAAAAAATATTTAAACAAAAAAGGGAATCACGTAGTAATATTATTTTCACATGATTAGGTATTTATAATTAATAGCAGGGCATGTTTCTTCAAGTGCAGTTTCCATCAGATCTAAAGAACCAGACATTCAAGTTGTCCCCTGTTTTTTTTCTTCTTCTTTTTTTCTAAAAAGAAAAAGGAACAACACAGTAAACAGCAAAGGCAGATATGCTTCCAAGTTCCAAATACACTGCAAGGCTATCAGTTACCTTACATGATATCTTTGTTAAGGCAATCCTAGCTGTCCAATCATCATGTCTTTTGCCCGGTTTCGAGGAAAACTTTTGTTGTTCAATTCATGTTTGATTGGACAAAAAATTAAATAACTTTTTACTTCTTTAAAACAATTAAATTAACAATGAATTGCGTGGCCAAACCACGAGCAACCCGATTTTTTACGGTCACTTAATTTTTTATTTAATTTTTTTAAAATTGAACTAACATTATTTTTTGGTCATCTAAATACAAGGATTCTATAATATCAAAGAAAGAATTCAACATATGGTTGGTGCTTTATTTTATTAAATAAAATTTAATTTTATTGATTTAAAATATAAAAAGCTGGGGGGATTTTCTTCACCTTTATCTTTTATTTTTTTTCTCCTTAATTTCCATGCAAACTCTACCCAAAACAGTAAGGTATCCTGTCATTTTAGTTTAAATTAATTTTGATTTTTTTTATTTGTTTTATTTTTATAATTTTTAATTATTTTTTAATATTAAATTGATTAAAAATTAAATTTTTTTATGATTTGATTGATGATATTATTATTATTGTGATTGTTATTTTACTTCCATTAATAACATCTCTTTCAAGCACAAGGACTCCGAGGAGGATCATATCTTCAAGAACACGTACTAATAAAAAATTAAAAAAAATCTCCTCGCCATCAAACAACTGAAAAAGGGGTTAGTCTATTTTATACTAAAGAAAAGGAGCAAATACACTTTTGTACCGAAATCATCAGCAAATTTTTCAAAGAATCAGTTAACTTGTCCTTGTCGGTGTCGCCTCAGCAGAAAGTACAATCAAGCTCAACAGCCACAGCCCACAAGGATCATAGAACATCCAGCTCCTTTTCCGCTCGTTTTGATCGGGTTCTTATCACTACGGAATTGTTTATTAAATAGCAGGAAACACATTACTGCCCCAGAAAACGTATAGCATTCATGGAAGGGAACGGAAAAAAACAAAATTTTATTCATCGGGGGGATGTTCAATCTACACTATTTTGGGTTTCACAACCCTTGTGAAGCTCTTGTAAGTTCAAGCTGCTCAATAGGACAGTAATTCTTGCTCTCCTTTTGTGCCTAAAGATTAGAAAAGGCAAAAATATTGCAAGCTAGATGCTAAATCGATGACAGTAGCATCATTGAGTAAGGCCGACGCAAGTGGCATGCGACTGAAGTACAGTTAGAGCTTGCTCTGCGATAGCTCTATTCCTTGCTCTCCTCACCCAATCACCAGCTATCTCTTCTGCCTGGCTGCCTTGGACACCTTTTTGGAGAGCATCTGCTGCTTCAGCGAGCTTTCCCTCTGCAAGGAAACCCTCAACTCTGCTAATAATAGATTCAATACCATCACCACAGGGATCGACTTCTTTAAACTGCACCAAGGACAAATCAAAATAGTTTAGTTCCAAGTAGTGTCAAATACATAGAAAGTTTCCAGAGACAGATCTCATTTTCCTACCCTCAACCAGGATGCAACATGTGCCAAAGCATGAGCCAAGATGCTGTCACCACCTGGTGGGATCAAAATGTATTGTCGTAGATTCCCTTTCATGACATTAAACTGCATAAGAGTAAAGATTGATAAATGATATTAGAAAGGAAGCAGAAACGCTTCCAGATTTTGTGAAGTGCCAGCTTTGAAGACATTCAAGTATTCTATAGCATAAAAGCAAAGACATTCAACCATTATCAACAAACCAGCGCAGGATAGAAAATTTACATATTAGACTACAGATTAGCAATTGAATTACCACAAAATGAACTTATGATGAGCAGAGCAGCGTTCAATTTGTAATCTGCCAATGGCAATATTCATGCAGCTAAGTTTGATAAGAGATCACAAAATGACATTACTCACTCAGAACAACTGGATTACACCATTTACTGGCACATACTAACAAATGAACCAACAAGTGACTTGCCTTCTGATTCAATTCCAATAAAGTATCGGTACCATGGTGCCTTGTTTCTTCAGGAAGAGTTGATAGAACCAAATGTAAAAGTGAGTCTTTATCAAAGCCTTCAAGATAGGCGTTTAAAGCATCTAACTCTTGCTGAATTGGCAGTCCTTTGGAAAGCGCATCTTCCAATGCAAGAGCTCCCTGAAAAATGTAAGTGCAGTACATCAATTTGCTGGCTAGGCAAACATTGCTATCAGAAACGCACAAGGATAACACACATGCATGCACATACACACAAGAGAGGGAACATTTATATCCTAGAAAAGGAGAAGCAAAAGAACAAGAATCCTTACCAGAGCAAGCTTGTGAACAGAGTGAATCTGACGAGACTCTTCAGATCTTGCATAGAATGCCATGCACAAGGCATTAATCTGTAAGAACAAGAAAAATTATAACCAAACCGTTTGCACGATAGAAACATCCATAGTGCTAAACTGCAAACAAGTGGAAGATGTTAATAAATGCTAATTGCTGTGCAATGCTACTGAACAAGCATACAAGCATCTACATATGGAAGCATTATACACAAGACAAATGAAAAATTATGCACAATTATTTATACGCTACAATGGTCTAGGTGTAAGGTTCAAGATTAAGTTTCCCAAGCAACCACGCAAGTGGCATGAATTTTAGTGGACAAAGAATCATGTTTTTGATAAGCTGCTCTTTAAAGGACTTTAAGGAAATACAGTTTATATTTGTAAATATGGATCCTGCAAGTACTAAGCATAATATCCTGAAACTCTTTTTGTAAAGGAACAACAGATTGCAGAACTGTGCCAACAACACAGGTACTAATAACCTGTACACCATATTAGTTAAAGAAAGAGAGGGTAGCTTGCACTGCTTGCCATCTGTTTGTGTGGGGGGGTATCATGATGCTCACTGCCAAGACAGGGAAGCCTGATCTCGGGAAGGTCATGCCTATTGTCGTTGAGGCAGATCATGAGTCCTAAGGAAGAAATGAAAGGTTTGGCAATCACCAATCCAGCTGGAAAGGCGTGTGCTGATCTGTTGACCAGGACTGCAAGTGCAATCCATGCCATACCCTGAGAGGTTTAGTTCACCTGTTCCTTCATAAAGGCAAGCTTTATTATCCTTCTTAAAGACACAAGTTAGTAGGGTTTGAAGCCTGACTGAGTTTTGTTTGTGAATCTTACATGTTCTTATTAACTGCATGGAATTTTTTCCTGGAACGAGAATGTTATAATTTTAGTCTTGATGTCAAAGAAATAAAAAAAAAAACACAAGTAAAGAACATAACATAAAACCAAATCTGCAAACTGTCGTTTGTAGAGAAGATACTAGTTTGAATATCATTTCCAGTACAATCCTCACAGCAAAAGCTTCTATCTTCCAACACCTCCTGTTTTGACCTAGATGAATTTTAAGTTTTACATGCTCGTGCATCCTTTTATCAAATATTTAGCAAATCTGACAATCAACATGCTCTTCATTTTTCATCCTGCTAAATATCTCCCAAAATTAAGAAGGGAAAAAAAACTGAAATGCAAACCAAATATTTTTCTTCTGAACAGCTGAAAATTCCATTGAAAAAGAACTTTAGACCATGAATTAACATAATAATGGAAGATCATCCATTTCCAAGAAATATCTTACATTGAGATTTGCTTCAGCTATCTTTTCAATATGTGCTGCCTTCTCACTTGCAATTGCAGCAGACAATTCTGCTTTTGCTAGCTCCTGAAACCTTTGCAGCTTCATTTCTGATTCATTTTCCTGCATTAAAATTGTTTGCAACTTGAGCTAAGCAAATCAAAGCATATAATACAGAATCTTTTAAAAAAACATATGCAAACCTTCTGTTCAAGCTCCACCCTAAGTTTCTCTTCCATCCTTTCTTGAAGCATCTTGATTGCAGCTGCAGCTTTGGCTTTCTCTCTCTTTATTTCCTGAAAGTTAAGAAGTTGTCATCTAGTTATAGCTGGCACTACATTGATGGAAGGGGTCTCGAGAGTTTATCTCCGCATGTTCTATTAAATCTCTCACTACACTACTACAGGCATGAAAAGAATACAGTAATCTGTACAACCTTATCCAACATTGCTGCCTCTTCAGCACACATAAGTTCCCTAGCCCTTGAATCCCTCAATTCTTTATCATACTTCTCCTGAAAGAGAGTGAAGGATTAATGCACATAGATAACCAGTAAAAAAGGACACACGCAGTCGCCATTGATCAAAAAAAGCCCATGCTACAAAGTATGCAACAGTGATACCTTCAGTGCTCTTTTTTCTTCAGAAAAAGCAAAGGCATCCAATTTGGCTTGCCTCTTTTCAGCTGCATGTATTGCTTCAAGAAAATCCAAAACTAACTTTCCATCTTTTGTTATGTAACCATCATTCAGTTCTTCTATGGCAGTAACAATAGCCTGTAGTTACAAAGAATAGTAATTAAGTAAGCACATGCCAGCGATTACAGAAACATGCACATAGGAGACATGTCAGGCTTACAACAACCTGTTTTCCAAGGCCCTCTGTTGTGATTTTCTTTTCAGCTTTATCATCGAGATGGTATGAATCAAGCAGACATGATATTCCTGAATGTTCACTGAAGGCAGCCTGCTCAAAGAGAAATCAAAAAGGCTTTTAAAGCTGTGAACAACAGCACAACAAACATAAAGAGCAAAATAAATTCTAAAATTCCGTTTTATGGTGTACACAGAATAAGTATAACAGCATGTAACACCAGCACCACTATCATATGCCTAGTGAATGACTTCCCAGTGTGTTACCAAGGATGCAGCAGCAGCAGCACAGCCTCAATACCAAAGTATATGGGATCATGCAGATCCTTTTGTGTCACTTCGCATGATCATACATCAAATCCACTTCAATATGTCACCAAGGATGCAAATACAAATCTAATGTCAGTTTAGCTGGTTTCCCTATTGAAGGAGCCAGTCTTTGAAAGACCCCTCTGTACACAAAATGGAAATAAAGTGATTTTTGCTATCCTTAAGCACCAGAATATTCTAATATGATTTTTGCTATCCTAAAGCACCAGAATATTCTGATATGATTTTTGATATCTTGCTCCCTGCTGTGAATTTTAACTTTTTTTCTTTTCTCCAGAAATGAATACAAGAGACTGCCAAAACTACAGGCAACTAATACAGAGAGGACTGGTAAAAAATATTGTGCTGGGACCTTCTACAGTATGCTCCCGACATATATACAAAGCAACATGAAGTAAAAATTAATATAAGCAATTACTATCAAGAATACCTCTGATCTGTTTTCTGTAGTGACATTCTGAGTTGGTACTGTTGTTATTTCACTATATACAGGAACCCCACTGGCCTGAGGTTGTACTTGTGTAACTTGGATTCCCTCATTTGGCTCTTTAGTAGTTTTCAAACCTGCGATCTCCATGCCAAGACTGCCTTCAGAGCCTGTTTGTTGTGAAAATTCTGGTTCGTGTCTCTCCTCAACAGGGATTGCCCCATGGTGTATCTGAGCCTGATTATCACTTTCTGTTTCACTTAAATTTTCATGATGAGGTTGATCTGTTTGAGTTTCAAACTTCTGATCAGCTTCAACATGAGGAAGATCTGTAGGAGTCTCAACCTTATGCTTAGTTTCAAAATGAGGAACGTCAGCATGAATTTCAACCTTCTCCTCCTTGGTTTCAACACTAGGAAGCTCTGACTCCCTTTTAACCTTTTGAGCAGCCTCCTCTATAAAATGGCTTAATTTATTAGCCTCTTCACTCATGGGTGACACCACTTCCTCTCCTTTTACATCTTTATGATTGATGCCATCCCCAACCGAGTTAATATAACTTTGCTTCTTTTTATCAATTAATTCAATAATTGGGTCTGACCAGCCTACATAATAACATGTCCCGACAACAAGAACTGCACCTAAGCTTTTCACTAGAAGAGATCCTCTCCTCTCTGATTTATCATTTGGACCACTGTTTGGGGATGTATTTTTCTGGAAAGAGGTCGAGAATTCCTTCCTCGAAGAAAGGAATAGGGGCACATGCTGAAAGTACACCACAGACCAGAACCCAGTAACAAAACTAGGCATTAGCTTCAACAACAATCGTTTACCAAAAATCAAGAAGCTAGCGAAGAATAAAAGTATATGTTCCCCAAACAACACTAAGCCAGTAATGAAAAAGGAAAAATATGGGTTCAAACACAGAAAAGTGAAAAAAAAATAAACCAACATTCAAGACTAGTGCCGTAGCCATCAGCTTAATAGGTTGAATTCGTATGATATCAGTATAAAATAACAAAAATAATTCAGGGTTTGACATACACTCCACTCTCAAGCATTTACGTGAATTAAGAATGAATTTCTTTCAAATCTAAAATCAAGATCACCAAATATAATTGCAAAATTACCAAATAAACATGCCTGAGTAGTAATCTTCCTCGGAATCCTTCTTATGGATTGACGACGATTCGATAGCTCCAAAAGGGACCTGACAGCCAACGCAGCAAATAAAAAAAAAAGGTTCGATAATCAAATTACAGCTTTCCACACATTACACAAAAAAAGGAAACCCAAAATTCATAACAGAGCAGAATTTGTACAAGTGAACCCATACCTTCGAAGCATTGTTTTGAGACTTATATTCGATTACGGTGTAAGTGCTTGATAAAATGACAGAAAAAAAATAAAAAAACTAGAAAGTTTTTGAGTTCTGGGGGTCCAAGGGAGTTGGGGTTCGGGAGGTTTAGGTCATGTTAGCATTGGCTTCGAAAGGAAGAGGTCTTTTTGGATTGGATTGATGGTGAAATGATCGCCTTCTTCTGGTAAATCAATGTCTCCGCGAGAAAGGGCAACACTACTCTCTGACTCTGCGAGAAGTTTTCCGGGAGTTCTCTCGCTATATGTGTAATGGAGAGTCGATTATGAATTAGTCCTTATAGTTATCAAAATAAATTAGTTAATACCTGGAGTGTGACAAATAATTTAATAATCCCTGTGTTTTTGTATCTGGTAAGACTCACCTTTTCTTTTGCATTAATGAAGGCCTCTTTGTCTTCCATTTAGTTGTTTTTTTTTATTAAAAAAAATTGTCGTGTTTTGTATTTGAAATTTCAATCCATCATTTTTATTCAAAAATTTGTATTATATTTTTAGTTTTAAAATTAAAAATTTCTATTGAAAAAATTTCTACTTAAAACTAAAATTTTATAAAAAAAAATTAATTAAAATTTTATTAACTAACAAAATTCATTTATCATTAAAATTCTTAAATAATAAGATAATAATTAAATTAAAAGTTTAAAACCAGGTAAAAAAATTCAAATACAACAAGATAAATAAAGATAATCATGCATAGTAATTTTGAATACCTTCTTTATTTTCCGTTATCATAAAAATTTAATTTAATATGAAATAAAAATTTAAAAATTTTATATTAAATTTTTAATTTGATATAATAATCAAATTAAAAGCAACATTTATTTTACTAAACTACTTCTTAAATTCATTTTAAATTTTTTAAAACCTAAAATCTTTAACTATTAATAAAACAATACAATAAATATTATTATATTAGGAGTATTGAAAAACTTTTCTTAGATTTGCATAATAAAAATCTATAAAAATTTTAATTGTGTTTAATCCAGCATGATTGTATTATTTGCATTGATAATAAATAATTTAAATAAAAAAATTATAATAACATTTAATAAAAGACAAGTACTTAATGAGTTTATAGGACATATTTGGTGATGATAAATATTTTATCTTATATTGTTTTTTATTTTGATTTTTCATGTTAAATTTTTTTATTTATTAATAATAAATTTATTTTTATCAATTTTTTTCTTTATTTTTTGAAAAAAAATAAAAGAATAGAATAAAATTAAAAAATTGGTCATCCAAATAAATAAAAGATTATCATAAAACTTGTAATCACTTTTTATCTATTCACCTTTTTCTTTTTTCCTTGAAATCAGGACCGACATAAACCTGGACACATTTGCTTCCTCCTTTATGTATGTGTGTGTGTAAGAGTGAAACTTTATGTTGAATTGGAAAGAGGGATTAATGGTGCCTTGACATTCAAATGTTAAGCCTGCTCCAATTAAAACTAGCAAGCTTGCAAAAAAAAGAAATCAAAAGAAACTAAAAGGCTTATGTTTTTGCTGTCGTGTCATTATTGTTTATTGTAATGGATTATCGGATCAAAATGATGTTTTTTTAAAAATAATTTGATTTTTAAATTTTTATATTCTACAATTAAAATATCTTGAGTTTAAATTAACATTCAATTATATCATTTTTTAAAGTAAATATTGAATTGAAAGATAGAATAGCAAGGTGGAAAAATAAGATAAAATAGATGATAGCTTTGAAATTTATTTGAAAAATTTATTTTAATCCCTTATCTTTTTAAGTTACAAGGTGACCTGTCCCTTTATTTTTTTAAAAAATAATTTTTATATCAAACTTTAATATCTTTATTTATTTTTATGTCTTTTTTTTTAAGAGAGAAAGGGACTTATTGGATCTTGACATAAAAAAAACTATTACCAATGTAATTCTAACTATCAAAATAATTAATTTTTATATCAAATAATTTTATATAACAATAAAAATTTAAATTATGTATTTCTCCTCCTAAAAGTGTTTAAAAAAACAAATTTAAGTCCAAAATAATTTTTGATTTTCAGGTTTATTGTGGATTTTAAATTTGTTTTTGTATATTTTTTAATATTATAGATTTGTTTGACAGAGTTTATATGATGTTTTCAATGTTTTTTTATCCAGATGAGTTGAAAATAAATTTATAAATTAAAAAAATCCCATAATATCTAGCTTCATTTTTTAGTTTTTTTAATCAATTTCTTATTTTATATGTTTTTTTTCATAATCTAAGTTTATATTTTAATTAATACTCCTCATTTGTTATTTTTTCTACTTATTCTGTTTTTTAAGTAAAGATTATTTTTCAATTATATTAAGTATGTTTAATTTTTGAAAATATTAGCATAGTTGATCTATGTTTTTTATTTTTTAAATATCTATTTTTCATGATATTTTTAATATTTAAAAATCCTGCATGATATTTATTTTCCACTTATTTTATTCAATAAATTTTGGGTGAAATCAATTTTTATTATAAATTAATTTTAATAGAAGTTAACATTTTTTATCTTTTTTTATATTGTTATTAAATATTTTTTTTTAAAAAAATATGGTTTTATAAAATTTTTAATTTTTTTATTTAATTATGTTGATTTTATTATCGAGAACATACAATGAACATATCACGGATATATTTTGTGTTCAGGAGACAAGTTTTATGTATTGATCCAACTTTGTTTAGGATCATATTTTTTTTAAATATTTATTATTATTATTTTATTTATTTATCATATCATTAAATTAATTAAATTTAAATGGATTATCAAAATTCTTTTATTTCTTTAGAAACTTAAATCTTCTCTTGAACTGTTTTTTTTTTTTTTTCCCGGGCTGCAGAACTTAGGATGGGAATAAAATCTAGTCAATAATAACAGACAGGAGTGACTACTTTATGATTTCATTCAAAATCAAGGGACTGGATAGGTAAACATCTCTTCTGAAAACCCATACTCTCACCCGAACCGACCCACCCGGATGAATGACCCGACACCAGCCTTGCCAAGCCGCTTTGACACTGGTTTGAGTCCCGATATAAACCTATAAAGCAGTCCCTTTACATGATTACAACTCCTCAATTTTCACGCTCTTCTTCTAAGGACATCATGGGTCATAACAAACCCAGTAGGCGATTCAAAACCCACAACTCTCATCGTGGTCAATCTAGCAGGACTAATCTCCTCGACAGGGAAGATGAGTCGCTCCCACATGATCAAGGTATCAAATCACTTTGTTGCTTCTTTTCTCTTACTTTTTTTTTTTTTTTTTTTTTTTGGGGGGGGGTGCCAAGTGTGTGATATATTGCTGCTGTTGCTATGTTAATCTTTTCTAACAGGTTTCTTCTTATTTGCAGATCCTGAAGAGGACACAACAGGTCCTAAAATTCAGCTTGCAATGTGGGTATGCTTCCTTTTTAGTCCAAAACTCTTTTTTTGTGTCGATGTCTTGTCAGTCTCTCTCTCTACGTCACTAGCACTGTTCAAGCATATATTTATGCTTTACTTCTTGATAGATAGATAGATAGTCTTATTGCAGCTGAGAATTAATGGAATTAATGCGTAACCTTGTTTTTAGCATGTTATTGGTTAGATTATGTTCCAGTTCAGTTTGTGGTCGCGAATGTAACTGGTTCATTGTTGTTGTTCAGGATTTTGGGCAGTGTGATGCAAAAAGGTGCACAGGGCGCAAGCTTGCAAGATTTGATATGTTGAAAGAAAGTATCTGCTGCCCTAATTTCGTCATTCTTTCTGTATTTCTGGAACTATGTCTTGGCTATGCGTGTCTGTAAATTGCCGTGTGTTTACCGAACTACACACACACACACACACACACACATATATATACATATATATTTGTAGTTTGTAATTTTGGAAAGAATTTGATTTCAGATGCTTGAATAAGAAATCATTAGTCAGATACATATTGACAAGAAGTTGAGATTATAGATTGATAGAAACAACTAATAAGGAAGTGATGGCAATTCATTGTGTGCAATCTTTTTTCTATGTATTGCTGAGGGAAGGTTGTTTTTGAAATAAGACTGCTCTACAAACTCATTTTCCTGCTTCAAGGGTGTTGTCTAACAAGATGGTTTGGTAAAATCTGGATAGCACCGAGTGTAGTCAATTTCATATTTTTGAACCATCAACTGGTTTGTGCTTATTTGAGTTTTTATGTGTAAAAAGATTCAGTCTTGGAACATATACTACAAATGCCATTAACTGGATTTTGAATGATTTTTGCAGGAGTTACGTGTAAGTAGTGGTTTTGGTGGCATTGTTTTGAGGTAACAAAAATAATCTTTCTACTGTTGATGCTGTCATTGGAAATGAATGGCATTTTTGCATGTGTCCATCACCCAATTATCTGTTTCATAATGCATTTCCTGGAATTTCAGACAGCGCCTATAGCATTTTGCTAGACATGCTCAGAAGATTGGATTTGATAAATAACTGGGAAGCTTCTTTATTCTTTACATTATGGTTTTGGGAAGGGGATGGAGATGTCAGTGGGGTTGGCAGAGTTTGAAATAATTGATTTTCAAAGCATTTACGTATGGACAATAATTATGTAAAAGAAGCAAATTGCGCGCACGCGTGCGTACACATACATGTGTGTGTGTGGCTTAGGTGGCGAGGAGTAGAACTTGTGACCTTTGACTCAAGGTTTTCAAGTTCCTTAGTTCTACTCCTACCCTTGGAACACTCGAGAATTTCCATCCTTGAGAGCCACAAGGCATGTGCCACTGCCTCAAAAAAACCCGTTACAATGCTTGGGGAAAACTGGCTGGCTTATACCGGTGCGGTAAGTCCCAGATAGAGAGGAGGAGGTTATGGTGGATTTAAAAGATTCCATAGATACACTGTTTTTTCTGGACATGCAAACCACTCCCCATCCCCACCCCAAGACCAAAAAATAGTATTTAAAAAAAAAAAAACTAGTTCAAAGCAAACTGTGGGAACACCAACTATGGTGTTTCATCAAAGAATTCTCTCTAGGCTTGTGGAACCTAGGTGCATGGTTCTGTATTTATCTTATCATCCTTGTTTATCTCTTTTTGCAGTCCTGTTGGGAGTCACTGTGTCTCCAGAGAAGATTATAACTTAATTAAAAGGAAAGGATTGGCTGTCGTGGATTGCTCATGGGCACGTTTGGAAGATGTACCATTTGTCAAACTGCGATGTGCTTCTCCTCGCTTATGTATGAACGTTCATTCCTTTAAAATCTTGTCAGTTGGAAGAAACAGATCTACATGGGAATTATTATCAGTTGTATCAAATGTGGTTTGCATCATTTCATTGTTTATTTATTTAATTGTTGACAACAGTGCATCTATGGGCCTGTCTGTAATTCATCTTGAATATGCTATTTGTTCCTAACCAGACTGTATATCTTTTGCTAGGATTTTCTCTATGGAATTGAAAAATTGTTTTAAATTGCAGTACCATGGCTAGTAGCAGCAAATCCAGTAAATTATGGTCGACCTTGGCAGCTATCTTGTGTAGAGGCATTATCTGCTGCATTAATAATATGGTACAAGTTTCCCCTGAAGCTCTACTTGGAATTGATTCCTATGCTGCTATTTCTTTTTAGTTCTTTTTGGTTCTGATTTTCATGCATTACTCTTAAAATATATTTTAACTAAGTTTATTGATTGAGTGTTGTTTGTTTCTGAATGTTTTCAACTGTTAAGACACCTTTAAACACAATAGACTTTCTATATGGGCTTCTGCTTAATAATTGTTTTTATATTTGCAAGAGGAGGTTTTCAACTTGCAATATCTCATCCATTCTTTGAGATTAGAATTGTTTGAGGCTCAGATCTGGGCCACTTGTCATCCACAATGCAAGTTACTCTTTGAATTTTGTTTTAATCCTCATGTACTTATGAACATGTTATTGGTCTAAACTAATGCCTTCTGTGCACAACTGTCAGCCTCACAGCATATTCATTGGTGAAGCCTCCACTTTTTCTATGATAAGTACCCATTCTCAATTGGATAGCTTTTAGTGCATTTTCATCCAAGACAAAATTTTCTGATAAATCTGCCCAGACAGCCATAACTCAAGGCAACAATTAAAACCAATCATTGATGCACTAGACAATGATCAACCTTTTAATTTAACTACTTCTATCTATTCTAAATCAATTTATATTGGCCCAACATGTTTGCTATCATAGTTTGACTAAATTTGAAACTAAATATCCACTGAACCATAGCTGGTAAAGCCTAATTCCAGTTTTAAGTTTATTGATAATGGTTTGAGATGCTATTTAGGCTTTGAATCTCAGTTAGACTATGATATTACATTAATTGGTGTAGAAACCACAGAAGGAGTTAAGGGAAAGGATAGAGAATCTAGGCTTTACCTTTGGATTCTGCATGGGTTTGCTTCTTGAATTCACAAGTACAAAGAAATTTCAAGGCTCAAATTTCATTTTTCAAAATGGCTGTTCAAAATTCATGTTATGCTTATATAGGCAGACCAATAACCCTAAATTATAGCCCAAAACAGGAATCCCTTATGAAAAAGGAAACAAACTCCAATCTAAATGAGAAACTAGTTACTAACTAAGCTTAAAAGCACAAAAAATTCCTGTTTAGTAATATGAACTTCAATAGAATGACAGATATTTGATTTGACAATTCTTGGACTGCATCACTCGACAGATATTTGATTTGACAATTCTTGTACTGCATCACTCGCCATATTGCTTAACATCACATACAAGCATGGATATATTGTCCTCACTAATTGCTGAGGTCTCCATTCAACTCTGTATGCCACGTGTCATTCTTACTTGCACGGACTTCATACTCTTTATGTATTTCATGGTCCTACTCTCTCTATTCCACTGATAGTATGTAGCACTGCCATCTCCTTATTTTTACTTGTAAAAGAGTCTTGCTTCTACCACGTGAAATGGTTAAATAGTTTGATTCTTGAGATATTACAAATAGCCTTCTAGATTATGCAAGTATAATTGTCAGGAGGCTTACTTGATGACTTCTGGGAGAAGGAAACAATTCAGTAGAGCTTATGATTTCTTTTTGAGAGTTGTGTATTGGATCTTGTGTTGTTAGCAGTGATTGGTGTTGGTACTTTACACCCTCCCAAATGCCTTTGCATGTGCACTCGTTTGCTGTAAGAATAGTAATGAAACTTCTCCCGTGGAATGGCATCAATTCCCAATAAAAGCTAAAAGCCTTCTTGGTTTCTGTTTCCTGTTTTTTCTCTCAAATTGTTTTCTGAAATTAAGAGCTGAAAACAATAATTTTAGATTTTTTTACACTTTTCAATAGAATATATGTTTTTTTTATGGTGGGACTATACTTAAATAATTTTGAAATCTCAAAGAAAGGAAAAAAAAATTATAGCACATGTAGGCCAATACAGTGAACAGGTTTCGGTATCCATATCAGAAAACAATATTTAAAAAAACAGGTATCAAACAAATCCTTAACATCCAACTTGCATGCTTGAAATGTGGGGAGAAACTGTAAGATAAGAAATACCAAAGCTAGGTATGATGTGATGCCAGAAACAGAGGTACTGGTTATTAGCTGGTGATAACATTGGTGATGGCGGAACATATAATTGTTCTACTGGTTGTATGAAAAGGTTTTATTGGATTGCCTGTGGTTGCAGAGGTGCTGAAAGCAGTCATCTTAGTGGCATGTTGAGCATCTGATTGGGACTCTGGGTGGCAATTGTTTGTATGTTTAAATTACTTAAGGGCTTAATCCAAATCTAACATAATATGGTTATTAATGTTGGTGGAAGATTCCAAAGTTTCTATCTGACCTCAAGTTTTAAAATATGGATTTATCTGTTAAGCTTGCAGGGTAATAGTTGCATATGCATCTTGTAAAGCTATCTTTCTATGTTTTCATGTTACTGTTTTATGTTCTAACAGTGGGGAAGAGGAAACTGCGAATCTGTTGCTGGGCAAGTTCAAGTGGGGACATGCTTTCTTGTCACTCAACAGGTACATGCTATGACTGCTGTTCTTCTTACACAGACAAAATAAATAAAAGTATGTAAGAATGCCATAGTTAATAGAACATGAATGTTTTGAGGAATGTGGTTTTTGTATGCAGCATCTTTTAACTTCCTGCCCTGCACATGGCCTAAAGATTGTTAAACTCTATTAAGAATCGCTAGGATGAAAAAAGATTGTGTTTAAACTGCAATGTGCATTACCATGAAAGATTTCTTGGAGCCATTATGGTGGTTAATGTGGTTTCTGGTTCCAGCTCCTTGAAGTACTATTTAATCTTCTATCTGTGCTTTGAGAAACTTGGAAAAAGGAATTCTTGTAATGTTTCTCTTAAATCCACTTCTGTGGAAAAGTTACAAGAGGTGCGATCTTTCTTTCTTTGAGATTTGTGTATTTTGCTTGCTATCCTTTTGTGTTAGAGTCTCAAGTCTCAGCTACCATCGATTTCCTGGTGATCCTGTATCTAAATTTTGTTTGAGAAAAAAGGGTTTTTTCTGGATGTGAAATTGAATATTATAATTGGTCACTTAAGCTTCTGCTAAGACAAACTTTTTCTTCTATAGGTGCAACCGTTACTTACATACTTGAACTTACTAAAGATAGCCCTACAAATGGTGTGGCATGTACTCATTTTTGTTTATATAGAAATGAGACAGGATAATGCATTTTCGGTGAAATGTTTGAACTGACGTTCTGTTTAATTGGTCATGATCTACTGATATTCATACTTCGCATTGTTTCAACTTCCATGGTGCAGGGAGCTTCTAAAATCATACTCTGAATGTGGAAACAGTGCTGAAATAATTTCTGTCCAAAATGCTTGGCTAACCCAACAAAAGGAGGTGCCAAAGGCTGTGTCAGACACTAAAGGTAATTTAATTTCTGTCAAGAAAATATCTTTTTTTCCCACTTTTTTAAAGCTACTACTATGATTTTTTTTTTTTATGAATCAAACACATTTCTTATGTATAATTTTATTGTGATCCGTAAAAGCAGTGTGGTGTTTATATCTGAAGCATATATCCTGTCAAATTGGGATAATGAATCTAAAGTTACGGACATTGTGAGCCTTGGCAATACAACAGAAATTCAGCCTTATGTACTAATATTAATTTATTCTTGCCATGCCAATATAATTTGTGTAAAATTTTTCTACTTTGCCTGACCTGCACCTTTGAAGTACATCACTCGGTAGGGGCTGGGTTGTAACACTGACCTCTGATTACATTGCTGAAACACCTGAATGCCCTAAACCAATCCTGGATATCTCTTCAATTGGCTCTTCCATTACTGTTTTGCTTCAATGCCATCACCATCGGCACCATATGATCAAATTTCTCTCCTGTGCAACTTATAATCAGCTAATGTAGATCTCAAAACATTCATCCGTGAACATCTCTTGTTCATTGATTTTAACCATTCGCTAACTTAATTCCTAACTTTCACTAAATGCTATAGACATTTACTTCTGGTCATGTATTCTGTGAAACCTGTTTGATTTATTTAGAAACTTCCTATAAATCCTGCTTTTGCTTCTTTCTGAATTCCGTTTGATTTACTTTGAGACACCTTCTCATAATTCTACTCATTGTTGCAACCAATGCACCATGCAACAATATATTTAGTGAAGTACCTTCCTGCTGGAACTCCTTTCTTAGGGTAGGCAAATGCAAGCCTGGCGCGTTCTTCCTAGAATTCTCTTAAATCTAAAATTCATCGACTGAGTGTAATGTTTGCGCTCCTTTTTGTCCATGAATCCCTCTGTAAATTTCCCATGGGATCCAGCTTATGCTATTTTTCTTTTTTCTGGATGTCAATGTCGTGGCTGTTTTCCATTAGATGCTTAAAGTGAATCTTGATACGTGGAATCACATTGCAGAAAATAGATTAATTATTTTGAGGATATTAATTATAGCATTCAGATTTAACACCTGACCCGATGTTGTCTGGTTTATGCTGCTACAGGAGCTGATTTAAGTGAAAATGAAGGCTCTTCTGATGATTCTGGAGATGGGCTTCCGCCACTAGAAAGGAATGTGAATCATTTGAACTTTCAGGAAAGTGAGGACGAAAGCGAGTAGATAGAACCATGCGACGAACTAGCGAGACAAAGATACGAACTTGGAACATGGTGGCGATAATACAAGGCGGCTGAACTGCACGTGGGGGTCTAAGAATCGCGGTTTCAAGACGGTGGCGCTAATGTTCGATCGGTGGTATCCGCTCTTTGTTGTTAAAAAATTGTAGATCAAACTAGATAACCTGAAACCTCTAAAATTTATGGTTTTTATGATGGAGATCTTCTCCCTCTCCCTGTCCCTCTCCTTTTTTACCCCGTTTTTAAACCTTTTTTTTTCAATTCAATCCCTCTCTGATTAGCCTTGAAACTATGGTAACCTAAAAAATTAAAAGATAAAGGACTTAAATATAATGTATGGAGATAAAGTATGCTTAATAATAAATTTTTACAATTTTTAGTTTGGTTCAAAAATTTATTTTTGTAATTGTTTAATTTGTTTAAATGAGAGAGTAACTAGCTAGAAACTAGCAATATAGAAAAAATATTTAGTTATCAAGATTTTTATAGTCAAAACGATAAAGTTTTATGTTAAAATGTTTGTATTCATCAAGAAGTGATGGTGGTTTTTGTTTCTTGTCTTGTCAAGAGAAGACAGATTAGGGCTTGGAAAAATTTGTGATTTTATTTTTTTAATCAATTTTTTGTTGCTTCGAGAGCACGACAGGTTTATTAAAGTTTCTGGTGTGTTTTCAAATAATTTTTTTTAATTGAAAATGGGTTGATTGATAAAAAAAAAAAAAAAGATGAAGAAAGAAAGTAAAATTGCTTTTCTGTCTAGTTTCTAACCACTTTAGCTGCTAACCACTTTAGTTGCTAGAAAGTAGGAACTAAGTAAGCTTTTATGTATAAAGTTGTTAATGCTTTTATAAGGTTGTCTAGTTTCTAACCACTTTAGTTTCAAACGATCCATAAAATTATTCTTGTTTCACATGTTCTTCAAACATGCCTCCTCAATCGTTACTTTATATAGATACTGATAGGCAATAAAGTACTTTCGGTCTGTGAATAATTGTAATGTTTGTAATTAAAAATTAAATTTTTTATATGATTTAGATCGTTTTAATATGCTTTTAAAAAAATTAAAAATTATTTTGAAATACTTTTTAAAAATAAATACAACAACATCCTTAATCAGATGCTATTAAAAAAAAATATATAACCGTGTAAAATATTATTTCATGAAATACAAGAGATGTTGTCAGAATTTTGTTAAATAACTAAATAGACTATTGAGATGGAATAGTTTTTGTATGATGATAAACGTGTTTGGTAAACTAACAGGGGCATAAGTATGTCAGTTGGTACATACAGATTAAATGGTGAAACGAGTTAAGTAAAAATAACAACAACAACAAATATTAGCTCATTATCATGTTATAATCAATGAAGTGTTTTAATTGTAAATTAAATTCACGGGCCATTACAAAAATAAATTAAAATAAAGATGTCAAAAAGTCTGAAATGTAATACATATTAGACAATACACTTTTAAAATAATGAGATTATAATATAGCAAATGATATATCTTTTAAAAGAATATTAAAATGGTAACTGAAATTGCTAGGATTAATTCTTAATAAACCATAAAATTTACAATCTAAATCCTGAAATTATTATAATTTTACAAAATAAAAATTAATTTTTTTTTAATAAACCAATTGTCGAAGGACGGAGAAGAAGAAAATATTCAATATTTTTTTAAAAAAGAAAAAACCTAAGTAAATCAAGGTAAAAAAGCCAAACTTATATCTTGAATAATGAAAAGAAGAATTATTTTATGAAAAATAAATAAAAAATATAAAGTCTACTTTTTAACTAATATATGAAATTAATTTTTTTTTTTAAAAAAAATCCTCAAGTCAATATAGATTAATTTATCAGATTTATAACATTAGTTGTAAAATCAAAATAATTCTATAGTAAAAACTATGTTTTTATTTTAAAAAATTAAATGATAATTTTTTTATCCAGTTATATTAAAAAAAAATCACTGTATATTTTTTTTAATAAATTCTTTAATTTTATTTAAATGAAGTAAAAAATATATAATTGAAGAGAACCTTTTAAAAGGAGCCTAGAAGCATGGTCTAATGGTGAAGTCCTGGGCCGAAAGCAACCTGCCCATTTATTAAACTCTTTTTATCGAACAATGCTCGCGAACAGTAGATCTTGCTGAGTCTTCTCTCACGCTGGAGGATTTCAACCAAGGTAAAGCATCAGTGTCGAAAGTCCTTAAAAGTACGAGCTGTGGAGCGTGATTATGAAAACATTTTAAAGTATTTTTTATTTAAAAATATATTAAAATAATATATTTTTTATTTTTTAAAAATTATTTTTGATATAATACATTAAAATACTTTAAAAATATAAAAAAATATTTTTTTAAATATTTTTGATATTAGCGTATGAAAAAAATTTAAAAACATTAATTTAAAATAAAAAATAATTTTTTTTTAATTTTTTAAAATAAAAAAGATGGATTGCAGGCTGCTGCAGCAACTTTGCTGGGAGTCCCCCTTCCCTAGTTTGCAACTGCTTTGTTAATATATTTTTTAATTATTTATAATATATATATATATATATATTTTAAAAAAAACGATGGTATGTCTACTGAGCGAAGAATAATGGTCTCAGGCTGTCTACATGGTCGTATAATAACCACAGATTTATTGATTATGATATATGACAGGCACATCATCTGCGGTAGATTTTCAGGTTGACTAATTGATTCTTTGCTCTTGTGTTAGTTACAACTGGTTTGTTTTAAGTAATTTTTTTAAATATTAAATTAATATTTTTTAAATGTTTTAAATAATTTTGATGTATTTATATAAAAATAAAATAATTTTCTTAAAAAATATTTTTAAAAAACATTCCATGTTGAAAAATCAGAAATTACACTAATTTTTTATCAAGTATTATACATTTTTTTATTAAAATATTTGTAATTTTAAAATTTATTAATCAAAACATTTCTTTTAACTCATCTATATTTCTTAAGAATTTATTATTTCATGTTTTAATGTTGAAAAACCAAACTATAAGTTACCAACCCTGATTCAAAATTATTTTGGTTTTAATATAAAACATTTTAATTATTAAAATAAAATAAAGTAACTCTTTTAACGAGCACCATCGGATAAGGTAACTGCCAACTTGCCAAACCACAGGTCCAACGCACATAACCCCCCGTCACTTGACCGCTAAGACCGCATGAGAGAGCAGAATCCCACGATTGTAAGGGGCAAATCCGGTAGATGACAACAAAAGCTGCACTGCTATTTTTAAAGGACCAAACAACCCCCCTAACACGCTCGAACCCCTTTCTATCTATAATTTCTCGATAAGAAAACCAAAACCCTAAATTACCTCCCCTCCCTCAAAAGGAAAAGAAAAGAAAAAAATGAAAACTCTACTTTTTCTCTGTTTGTCATTTTAGATTTTTTTATACATTTGTTTCTTTCTCTTTTTTCATGTTTTAGTTTTTGCCTTTTGTTTTGGTCTTTCTGTTTCAGGAAAACATTCTGAATCGCTGATAATTGCCGGGTTTTGTTTAATCTCTAATGGTGGGTTTTGTATTGTGAAATTTAGGGTTTTATACAGCCGTTTCTACTGCGAGTGCAACCGATAATTTTTTTGGGTGAGTTGTCTTTCTTTTTTTTTTTCTCGTTTTTTGTGTTTGGCTCATATAATTTTGTATGCATTTGTTTTATTTTATTTATTTATTTAGAATTTGATACATTATGGAATATGTAATTTTTTTTTTGCCGTGTTGGGATTTGTTTGGAAGATGGTTTGCGGATGATGAGAAAATTCGGTACCTGAAGTGAATTTTTTTTAATGTTTTTTTTTTTAATTTTGCATTTTATGAAGTGGATTCGTGTGGTTGGATTTGGTTTTTGGGATAATTATTGATTAAGTGGGTTTGTTGAATTTTTAGCGTCTGGCTTGTTACTACATGATGTTGATATTGTGATAACTTTACTGATATGATGGTTTTCCTATTTCACTAAATTGTAGTGAAGTTGTGAGGTTTTGTTTAGGTTGCTGAAAGAGTATTGGATTTTTTTTTTTACAGGACTTTGAGTGTGATTCTAGTTGGAAAGCATGTCTTCACAATACCCAGTTCTTGGAAATAAACTGGACTTAGTCCAGTTGAAGGTTACTGAGTTAAAAGAAGAGCTTAAAAGGCGAAAATTGAAAACCAGTGGTTTGAAGGATGATTTGGTTAAACGGTTGGAAGAAGCAATTCGTATTGAGAGGGAAGATGAGGAAATTCGCAGTGAGTTGGTAAATGCTGCAGAGGTTGCAGAGGATGTGGATAATGGTGTTGATTTGGAGAACCCGCATGTAGTTGGGGTGAAAAATGCAGAGGCAGTATCAGCTGTTACTGAGACGGTTAAAGTTGTTGTGGATGCTGCTGCTAACAGAGATGAGAAGGTGGATGATGTTATGGTTCAGGTTGGCATTGATGAGAGTGTGAAAGCCACGGGTTCAAGAGAACTTCAAGAGGAGGTCAAAATGGATGGTGTTAACTCTTCTAGGGTAGAAGAAGAGGAGCTCACTATTCATGCAACTACCATGGAGACCAGGATTTCTGTTACTGAGAGTGTGGTATCTGAAGTAGCATTAAATGTACAAGATGTGCAAAATTCTGGAACACAGGAGGCAAATGAGAAATCAAGTATCCAGCTGGAGAATGAGAGTTCAAAGCCTTCAGACGAGAATGTCATGCTTGAGTCTTCTGCTCCGGACAACCAGGTATCTGAGGTCAACCCTAATTTAGGGTTTCAAGTAAACTCTGATTCTATTTCTACTGATTCTGCATCAATTAATGAAAAGATTGAACTAAAGGATAATATAATTGCTGATGATGTCAAATTAGAACTAGATGATGTTAAGCTAGAGATGGTGGAACCATCATCCAGTAATGTTGTCCCAGTTGGTGGTGAATCACATCCAATGGATGTTGAAGAGCCACAAGAAAAGAGTCCCTCTGTTGAAAAGAAAGATGACAGCAATGGTACAAATGCAGATATGAGCAAGAAAAATGACAGTGTTGATGTGGGGTACTTGGAGAAGTTGAATTTAGACAGGAGTTCTGGTGATGACTCCATGGAGGAAGATGTTCTAGAGAGTAAGCTAATTGATTCAAAGTATAATACTGATGAAGTGGGCGATAAGTGTAAAATAAAAAATGAAGTGCCCAGTGTGAAGGAGGAAAATCTAGTTAATGTTACTGGGAAGGATTTATCTACTGATCAAAAGGAGATCCATGTTGAGAATAGGACTTGTCCAGTTGCATCCATGGAAAAAAGAAGGCTTAATGGTAAGATTTGTTCTTTATCATATTGATGACTACCATGTGGTCTGGAATTCACTAATGCTGTTTTATGTGGTTTTGCCATGTCAGTTTTGTAAATATGATGTATTTGTACCTTTCAATAGTTGTTTATGTCCATTAATGATGGTTATTATACCGCATATGGGCTGCTGCTATATATTAGTATTTTTACCAACAGTTTTCTTCAAAAGAACATTTTATTCTGATAAATATTTTGTGAGTGATCTGATCGTGGAAGTAGTAATTAATTGAGATTTATGCTTTCATTGTTATGTAATACTGCGTAATATAATGGAGGAGATGATTTGAAATTCTCCATACTTGGTGAAAAGGATTAGTCCCACTGTGTCCTGAGATTGTTCCATGTGGAAAAAATGAATTATGTGGTTCTTTGAGATCATTAGATTTTGTCCAAGACATGTGAAGCGGCAATTATTGGTGTTTGCCTCTAAGACCCTCCTAAATGTCATTGTGAATTCATGTCTTTGATTTTCATGACCATCTGTGTTATTACAGCTTACAGCCACACACAAATTCTCTTTTTACATATAATTGTGCTAAGCTAAGTAATTCTTATTCCTTTTGTTTTTTTGGTCCAACTTTTTTATTTGATCTTTCTATCATTTTAGATCTTAAAAATACTTTAGTCCTGCATCTAATCATTCTATAAGTGATTTATGCATTTTATCTGATCTTCTGAAAGCTATATTTTGGAAGATAAGTACAGCTATCTGGTTCTGTGTGATTACTTCCTCAGGAGCAGTTGTGCTTGCAAATTTGTTGTCAATCTGTTTTCTGTTTCTGCTGTTAAGTTAATCATTTCACAAGGAAGCATGATCTCAGTTTCTCAATTTATTTTGTGCTGTTTACAGATCAAGAAGCTGTTGGGAATGCAGAACCTTTAAAGCGGCAACGAAGATGGAATTCTGAGAGCATCAAGGTTCCTGAACAGCAAAGCTCTAATCTTACACCCACCACCACACCAAAGGACGGGTTTCAACCGGCTCCTCTCCGACGCAACTTTTCTCGATCTGACTCCTCTGTTAGCGAGGAGGCACCCAAGGAGCGCATCGGTTAGTTAGTTTTCTTTTATTTGGAATATACATGTCCCCAGGGGCAATTTGTTTAACATCTGACACATTTTTGTTCTATCATTATTACTTGGCAGTTCCACCATCACAAAAACCTCCTACCAATTCTCTCAGAATTGATCGTTTTCTGCGTCCTTTTACTCTGAAAGCTGTCCAAGAACTCCTGGGCAAAACCGGGAGTGTCACCAGTTTTTGGATGGATCATATCAAAACCCATTGCTATGTTATGGTAAGACATCTCTCTGTCTTCTGGACATGTTCGAGTGTGCAAACCCTTTCTCGGGAATGAGAGCATACATCTATTGTTTCTTGTATTTTTTTAGTATGTCTCTGCTCTGCTTGAACTTGCGATGCATTGAAATACTATGTTTTTGCAGTATTCATCTGTGGAAGAAGCTGTGGAGACACGAAATACTATTTATAACCTACAATGGCCGCCAAATGGTGGACGTCTTTTAGTGGCCGAGTTTGTTGATCCTCAGGAAGTTAAAATCCGGGTGGATGCTCCTCCTCAGTCTCTAGGTGCACCTGTCACTCCTAGTATGGCTGCACCTGCACCTGCACCTGCCCCACCCATGTTGCAGCCACAGCCCTCTCCCCGTCAACAGGTTTCTAGGCAGCAGCTTCCACCTCCAACTCCCCTTCCACCAGTGCTTTCTAACCCACCCCATGCCAGGGAACGGGTAGATCTTCCTCCACCCCCTCCACTTCCTGAGAAACATGATCCTCCAATTGTCACCCTGGATGACCTCTTTCGGAAAACCAAAACAGCTCCTCGGATCTACTATCTACCATTATCAGAGGAGCAAGTCGCAGCAAAACTTGCAGGACATGGCAAAAACACCAAGCAGTAGGGACTGGGCTATTATTTACCTCCCTGGCTGCTCTTAGGATTATGTTAGATAATGGTAAGATAGCATCACATAGTTGCATCTTTGCAGGTCTGCAGGTGTTGCTTGTAAGAAGGAATTGTTCCAGCCAAGCAGAGGAATGTGGTTCGTTGCTGGACTTGGTTTTTCTGAAGACTGCATGATGTTGAAGAAGCTTAAGTTTTTTTTAGCATTAGAAACTTTTCAACTAAGAGCTCTCTATATGAGTGGATCGCCCGACATGTGGACATATCTTGTTTTCCTGTTGAACAAGAATCTTAACTTTCCCAATCTTAAGCAGTTGGTTCTAAATTCCTTGCATTGATGTTTTCTATGTGGTCCGTTATGTAGGTTTCTGAAGTTGGTGTATAAATATACCTGCATATCCTTTCCATGCTTTGAAAAACACCAATTCGTTTGGTTTTTCTTTTGAAGATAAACTTTGCACATGAATGTAGAAATCTGGAACGATTATTTGTGTCAACTCTACATTACAATTATAAAATACACCAAAAGAAGTTGATTTACTGTTTCAATTACTATTGTTGCTCTGCGCTTTTAATTATGGACTGGTGTTGTAATTTTCCCTGTTTTGGAGATCTTTTTTTATGCGCGTGGCCTTGAAGCAGACTCGCGTCCTTGCTTGAGTTTTCTTTTTTTAATCATCCGAGTGTTTTAAGTAGGTCCAACCAGCAGGTTGAGAAGTATCCCAATGTGTATTTTTATATTTATTTTAGATTAATATTTATTTTAATATATATATTAATATTAAAAATATTTTTTTTTAAAATAAAATAATTTTATCTTAATACATTTTAAAATAAAAAATACTTTAAAAAATATTTACTACTACATTTTTTAAATAATTTTTAATATTTTTTTATAATG